>VZTL01063834.1:0-13546 GCA_013400535.1 Scopus umbretta
GGGGCGGGGGGTGGTGTGTGCCAGTCAGGTTTATATCAGTATGAACTCATTTGCACACAAACTCTTGCATGCAAACATAGACAGTCAGTCATGCACAGGCTTTGCACAGCTCTTGTAGGGCTCGCCTTTTATATTAGCTGGGCTTAACGTATAAACATCAGGATCTGACTTTTATATTAATGATAAACAGTTGCTTGTTTTCGAATGAGCTTAGGTGGATCAGTTAATTAAAAATAATAATAGATTGCCAGCTGCTAATTAGGAAATTAATTAGTCACACAGTAAAGTGTCACTTCTCCGTGTGAAGGCACTGACTTCAAGTTGTCTTGGAGGAGACTGGCTGTCTGCCAGTACCAATAAGTATATTCACAGAAAAAATAAACTCTGATTATTGATGAGTGCTTTTCCTTTGAATAACAGGAGATCTGTACGCTCAACAAAATGATGAACTGCAGCCTCTTCATAAAAGAGCTCTATCCTCCCTCTTTTGGCTAAAAAGAGCTTCTGTAAGCTTCTAATGAGCAATATTAAAATGGAAATGCACAAGAATAAAAATCTTCAGAGTAAGGTCCTTTGTTGATGTAAGCTTTTGGTTTAATATACTTGGTTCTCTGGTGTAGTAAATAGTTGCATGAAACCACTGTTCTTTGGGCGGTAAAATGGCAGACTCTATCAGTACAATTTTAGGCAGCCCCAGGTTAATTCCCTAGCTAAGAACCAACATAACCTCATAAAAAGCCATGCTACCGTAAAGGAAATCTCTCTTAGTAGCTGTGAGGTGCAAGATGCCTAGTACAGCCTGTGTGTGACTACAGGTGTGTTAATTATCATATTGGGAACACAAATACAAAGGCTATCATGCTGAAGGCCCAGGAAAACAGACACCCTTCTGATGGTAGAGCTGAAATTATGTTAGATTTATGAGATCTGACTAGGATAAAAGAATGTAAACTTTCAGTCCATCTACGTGGACAGGCTCAAGTGATAATGAAGTGGCTAGCATCTACCATAACACCTCTCAGGTGGAAAGCCCAAGCTGCAGACTGCTGTGGTGGGAGCAGAGCCAGGACTGAATGGGAGGAAAAGATGCAGTTTGCCACACCTCCAGAACTGGTTTTAAAGCACACATGCTTAACAATGCAAACACGGTCCTGGCTTTGGATAGCACATGCCAAGTGAGGCTATCAATCCAGACAGACATCAGGACAGGTCTTTCTTAGAGATTTTCACAAATCTCTTTAAAAGTCATGTTTAACAAATTTGAAGGGCTAACAGAAAAGTACAATTATCACAATGATTCCAGCCAGTATTAGAAGAGTGTGGCTTTTTAAAGCAAATTTAAGAACATAATCTGTGAACAAGTTTTGAAGAACCTCCACGTCTTACTGATGCTGCAGGGACTCAAAACCTTTGGCAGTCAGGCAACAAAAATCTTACTAGCATTTTGATACCTGGCATTGGTGTATTCCTGTGTTTTGAAGATGCAAGCATGTGCACCAGCCAATATCACCTGCCCTTCCCCTCTACTCCAGGCATACTCCCTGGAGCAGTGGCAAGGGATTACCAAGTATTTTAGTCACTAGGATGACAACAGAAAATGTTACATCATGGCATTTCAAGTAGAGGAGGAGCAGAGGATGTATCCTGTAATTTTAACAAAAGAAGAGAGATACTGTCGAGCAAAATACAATAAATCCAGTCTATGAATTGTGCTTCATGTGATATCTTCTGTGAGGTAATCATTGTGGACAGAGTCATACCCACACATATTTTTGTAATTGAAAGGAAACGTTTCATTTCTAAGTTGTTACCTCGTGCTGGCACCTGTTTATTGGAAGACAAGCTGATCCCATGCCCTTTATTTGAGACACCCTCTCTTTGATTCTCTAGTAGAAGAGCAAGAGAACCTGTATTGAAAATAACAGGAAACCAAATTTCCAGCTTTCTCAAGTGAGAAGCAACAGTAATGGTTCAATGAAGAGGAACAGATATAATGCCATGACAGGTGTGGGTTCACACTAGCCTGACACGTTCCAGCCCTCTGAGGCACGTCACTCCTCACAGCAGTAGGCAGAACAGCTTGCTGCAAACTGGTTACTTTAAAATGAGCAGTTCTTTGTCCCCGGTGTGATGAAAGTTCAGGTCATCGTACCTACCAGTGGGATGGCAGTGGGTGCTTGCTGTGCCAGTCAGGCAAAACTGCAAATGTAGCTGTCAGGATGCAGGTAGCAATCTTGAACTCTTTGTGCCAGTTTTGCAAAGCAGGCACTGCCTGCACTGATGTAGCAACAAAGTGATAGGTGGCAGCATGTTTGAAAGTTGATGATGGAAGATCAAAATGAGGAAACGTAAAGTAATAGCAGTCTCAAGGGTGAGAGGATTACGAGATTACTTTTTGTAATTGGTCATTTTTTTGTTCTCAGTTGTAACTGAGTCCTGAGAGGCTGTAGAACAGAGCTCAGAGAGGTTTGTTCCTTGAACAGACCTCCTTCTTACAGACAGCGTTGTGTCTCCACAAGCATGTGTGGTTTTTGGGTAGCGTGCCAACTCTGAGTGGACAAAATTGGTTCTAAGGATCTTCTAAAACCCTTGCCAAGGTAGAGAGAGAAGTTGTGTTGGCCTCACTAAATTGGTCAGGTTCCCTTGGTGCCTTATGCAGGTAAAGTCTTTGAAATAGTTCTTTTATAGTCTACCCTCGTGTGAATTCCAGGTAAAGTTGTCACTGAAGGATCATGACTCTGAAGCATTTTATATACTTGTGAGCTCTCCGCCTAGAACCGAGAGGAAAGGAAAGGGCCTGTGCAGTCTGCAATGGAGCCTTGGGATTAGGCTGTGAAGGACAGAGACAACATCTTTCTGTTGATAGCCCTTTGCGATGACTTGGGGGTTACAGTCTCTTAACAAATATTCCTTTAACCATGTAGCTCTCCTTCTGTCCGCAAAACAAGGGAGCTCCAACTCAAACCACTGCCCAAAGTGTGTGTTGCACAAGCAAAGCATCCCAAGGCAGAGGTGTGGGGTCTGTAGTAAGACTGCAGCAGTGCTGTGGGGAAATTCATCCCTTGGATGAATTCATCCCTTGGATTCATCCCTTGCTGCTCTAAACTAGTCCCTCACACTGTCAGGACTCAGGACTGTTGCTGTGCAAGACTAGTAAGGAGGTGGTAAATCTTTACACACATACTAATGGCTGGGATCGAGACATGGACAGGCTTGCTGGCAGAGTAAGTCTGGACATGATGAAACATTTTAGATGTTGAAATGTTGTACACTTTGCACCAATGTTCAGGTATGTTGGTCCGTTCCCAGCATCCTGAAGAAACACAGGAAAACTGCACGTTGCAAGAGTACCACAATCTCTTTTTGCACCTGGTGGATCAGACCTGTGCAGAGCTGCCAGCTCCACCCCTCATAGGCTGGTCATAGCGCACATAACGCAGCCAGTCATACAGACATCACAAGGCACATACAAATAACTCTCAATGAAGCCAGAGTCATGCTGCCAGTGAGGCAGAACAGGCAACTGTTCCCCCGTTGCACAGCACTGGGCATGGGGCTGTGCTGAAGCCCCGCACGTTCGCAGCCACACGATGTGCAGAACTTTGTTAGCCTCCTGGGCAAAACCTGAGACAACAAGGACCCTACGGACCTTTAAGCAGGGTTGAGCTCTCTTGCAACTGCAGGCTGGCATGCCCTGCAGCGTTATCTAAGGCTACCCAGCTATTTTGCTTGCCAAGCAGATAGCTTGTAATGTATTTCTGAATATGGAGTGCCAGAGATGACAATCAACTGAGTCCAGACACACTTCTTTTGATATAAAGCATTTGCAAGCTTTCCAGTTAATCTGATTTTGTTCAAATAATTCTTAGGCATAACTGATTGAACTTTTTCAGGTAGCAGCATCAGTCCCACAGAATTAAGTATGTCAGCTCTTGCAATCATCCCTTGTCTTTTGAAGAGGAGCAAAGCAATGACCTTCTTGTGCAACTAACATACCCAACATACTTCATTCACTTGGAGCAACACAGATATAGGGCCCAACAACTCTGCTCCTGACTTGCGTCCTTGTGTGTCCTTCACCCTGCCCAAACTGTAATTTGAATCAGTCCACAAATTTGTTTTAGGTCCTGTTTTAAAAGAGCCAAAAATCTGTTGGGGTCCCTATGCTGTCCTGTAAAGAAAATTATGCAACCATGCTTTGTTTCCATGCTCTCTGTGAGCCATGGTGAGGCACAGGTTATCAAGATCAGTCTTTTAGTCATGGTAGGAGAGCCAGGGAGAGTTTCTTGTGCATGTGTGGGGTAGACTTTCTGCAGAGAGTTAGCACAGGGTTGGGCATTAATGCTGGTCAGAAAATATGTGGCTTCAACAGTCATGTAAATAACATTATTTAGGCACAGAGTTGAACATTTCACATTTAGGAGTACTCCCAAATACCTCGCAGAAAAAGTATTTTGTGTCCTCCATCCTCCCATTCTGCCTTAGTTTACGAAGTCCTAGTAAAATTATATTTCCTATCATGTATCACCTCTCCCCTCCCTTTCCTCTGCTTCACACCAAAAGGACACTCAGGCCAAATGGGAGTGTTTGGTTTGTCTGATGAAGATGATTTCTTCAGCTACATTTTTTCTATTAAAACTACCAGCCCTGTCTTGAGCTTAAATGTGGTTTCAACCAACTTTAAATCGTATGTAGACCTTTTGTTTTCCCTGTAGGCAAATAACTTTTCCCCTAAAACCACATGCTAGCTAGACAAAGACAACTTTATTCCAACATGATTCCAATGCCTTTTGCTCAGGTTGATATAAGATTATATCAAATAAGGGATTTCTGCTTATGCAAGCTCTCCTACCATGCAGGAACCCAAGGTAATTGCCTCGTCACTCACTCCGCAATAAAGAAATCACAGCAGAAGACAACAACGTGTCCCACATGTTAAAAAAAAATAATTAAAAAAAAAGTAATATGTAGTAGAACTGAGAGAGATAGACAGGATCTTCTCAGACACACAACAGCTTCAAGCGCCCCAGACCCCAGCTGCAGTGGAGATGCAGGCAGAGCCTGTCCCAAGCAGAACAGCAAGTGCAACCTCTGGGGAAAGCAAAAGATGGAAGCTGGTGACTTCTGCCACTGAGAGGAAGGCTCCTGCTCTATCTGAAGGCCTCCAAATATGACACAGGTTCACTGCCCTCAAGGCTGATGAGGAGCTGGGTATGCTTTCAAGAGAAGCTTCTGGGCCAACTGACCCTGAAATGTGCAAGAACACCAGGAGGAAGTGACAAGTGACAATAGTGCTGTGGGGGACGGAAGCACCCACCTGCCAACCTGACCTGTTGTCTACAGAAGTTTGCTGCTTGCTGGGGGCCTGGATCCAGGATGTTGTGGGGAGACCACTGAGGCTTGCCTGACCCTCTGACTAGTATCCCATGATGTTCTTACATGTGGGCACCAGTGATACTGCCAGAAAAACCTGGAGAGCACCAAGGGTGACTACAGAACTCGGGAGGTGACAATCAGGGGCATGGAGGACCAGGTGGTGTTCTCAGTCCTGTCAGAGAGGGTAGAGGGTGTGAGGAAGAAGGTGGCACTGGTATTGCCTGTCAAAAACTGTTTGCAGAGCTGGTGTCAGCAACAGTATTTGGTTTTGGACCACAGCACCCTGTTTGGAGATCAGCATCTGCTTGGGAATGATGGTATCCACCCCACTAATTTGGGCAAATGTATCTTTGCCAGAAGGATGGTTGCCTTAGTAAGGAGAAAAAAATGTATCTAAAATCCTTTGTCAAAGGCATGAATATGTATTTAAACTATTACTTCTGAGAAAGAAGAGAGATCTTTTTTGCAGAACAGAGGGCTGAATGCTAAACTAAACACCATGAAAATCAAAGTCCACTGTTATTAAACATGGTGGAAGCTCCCCAGATGGCACTGGCACATATACACTGTGGTGTGACACGGAGGACTGATGCGATCTGATGTTTTAAAGGCTGGAGTTTGAGGACCAGAGGATGTCCCTGTCTCCCATTCAGATGTTTGCACATGTAGCCCCTGGTACTACCCCTGGTGGGTGCCCACGGGGGACCCACCCTGCCTGGGGCAGGCACCTTCTCCTCAGGCATAGGACATCTTGCCACCTGAGCAACAAGAGCCAAACCAGATTCTGTCTCTGTGTCCTTCTGCTCCATGTGTCCTGCACAGAGGGCTTCCAACTTGCCCCAAAAAACAGAGGCACGTAGATGAATGTATCCCCTGTGGGGTATGTTTGCAGTTGGCATCAGCATCCAACAGCCTCAGCCCTTAGCCTAAGGCATCTCAACAGGCAAGGAATAAAACCTCTGCTTGTGCAACAGCTCCAAACAGCCGCTCTGCCTTTCAACGAAAGGCGCTGGCACCCAGCCCAGGCGAGGACTCTCTGGCGTCTCTGGCAGGTCCAGCACGCTGCAGCAGTGTGGTGGCTTGTGCACGCCAAGCAAGCCAGTGCATACGGGACTGGCTGGCACGCTTCTCCCACCGCAGCAGGTTTCCAGCGCACCACCATCACCCTCTCTGCAGCTAACCTGGTTGAGTCCTTAATAGTGAAAGTGACAGCTGGTGCATGCACTGCCCTTTTTGGGGGATCAGTGGTCAGCAATGGTACTTGCAAATTAACATATTTGAGAAAACATCAGCTGCCATGGTTGGTGTTCTCCAGCCAGCATGAGGTCCTCACCTGGCACCTCGACTCCTGCCAGGATTTCTGCTCCTCTAACATGAGTACATTTACATGTTTACATAAAAGAGGTAAAATTTTAATAAAAAATGGAAAAAAAAAAAAGAGTTTACATGACAAATTATTGTTTGGTGAAATTCCGGTCTAGCGATAAAAAAGAAAAGATAATGTCACAACTGATATCTAGTATTTTGCATAATATTAATAACAGTATAATCCAAGTAATGATATTATTACTATCAAGTGTGACTAATTAGGTATGTAAAAATAGCTTTTCTCATCTCTAGAATACATTTAACATCCTAAATGCCCCTTTTATTTAAGATTTTTAATTTTAAGTGCTGAACACGTGAGGCAGAGTTTGACAGCTAAGAAGATTGCTTGTCAGTGAAGACTGGATAATTTTTGCAGAGCTGTGGGTATGACAGAGAAGGTATTTTGCAACTTGAGCACCCAGACCATGTTTGCGCAGCGCCTAGGGGACTGAGCTCTCCTCGCTTAAGGTTTGTTACTGCTGCCAAAATGCAAATACAAAGTCATTAAGCTGCAGGAGCCCCTCAGGAGCAACAGCCTCAGGGCCCCCATTGCACAAGGGCACTGTACAAGCGGGCAGCAACAACACCAAAAGCGATGGGCTCGGCGGTTAATCGTTAACAGTGGGAGCCACCTCTTCTATTGCGCCTCCACTTGCAGGGTCTCCCAGGGCAGGCCAGAAAAGCCCTGCTCACTTACACTCGCTTTGAGAGGTATGAAATGAGAGGCTCCCTTCTAGAGGAAAGACAGGCTCAGTAGGTGTGAGTTGGAACAGGTGCATTGATTTCAACAAAACTGCACCAGTTTGTACCGGTAGACGAGCTCTCTCATTGTCTCATCCAATTTAGGCCTGCAGGGCTGATGTTGTTGAAATGTCTGATAACATACAGAAATAAGTGTGCGGATTTTTAAATATGTGTATGTATATCTAGAAAGTGATGTGGGGAGAGGGAGGCGAAAGAGACCTAACATAAACTCCCAGGCTTCAAATTCCCTTGCCTTTTTCACTGACTTTTACTGACAACCTTTTTCTGATGCCTTTTGTTTTTAAGTGACAGTAAATTTATTATGGCTGTCACCACAACAGGTAATTGGTATGCTGTATGCGCTGAGGAATGGGAAAGTGGTGGGTGACAAAATTGCACTACTGTGCCTAATTGTGGACTGGATCAGAGCACACTCCAGAGAGCTGCAGTGGGTCTGAACACACCCTGCTCCTTCCGCTCCCCTCCAGTCTTCTTGTAGTCCTCCTGTTATTTTGGGGGTGCTGCAGGGTTCTCCCAACCACTCATCAAAGCTCTGCCTAAAAAGTACCTTTCATGACATATCCTTCACAGTATAAAAATGAAAAGCCTCCTAAACCACGTGCTAACAGGGACAATTATTTCCTTGGTGTGTGGTGGTAATTAGTAATGACTTAAACCCACTCAGCACTTTGGATAAACTGACAAACTGGGTATGAATTTCTGTTCCTCTCTGCAGCAGGTATGACCTCTTTCCCACTGCATCCGCTAGTTGTATTCAGTGGAACAATTCACATGCTGTGGCAGAGTGAAAAATAAGGGATTTTTTTTCCCCTCCCTTCTGGACATTTGTTTTTCAGTGCAGGTTAGAGTTATCTTCCCCCAAAAGCACCACACACTGCTACTGGCTGACTCAGCCATTACTGATAGCAGCAGCTGTCAGAAGGTTTGCCTCAGTTTAATCCTTTAGATTTTAAAGTTTTGTCAAAGGTATTCCGTGTAATAAATTACTGCAATTTAGAAAAAAATAAATAGGAGCTTTTTTTGTATCTTATCTCATCTCCCTCTCCTTTCAGTGTACGAAAATTATTTTATTGAATGGGAGGTACCAAAAGATTGTCCAAAATCTAACTTTACCTGTCAGTCTGTGTAAGGGTAAAGTTTACTCTCGCAAGGTGCCATGCTGACTGCAGTAATGTTTATTTCCCTGGGCAAAAGCACCCAGTTCAGGAAGGGTGATCAGGACTGTGTCCCTGGGTTGCTGCCTCTTTGGCTACTTGTTTTTCCACTGAGGATGAAGCTCCCAGACATTTGAAGGACATGTTGCAGTTTCAGGAGCTAGCCATTTAATTGTTACCCTTTCTTAATTTTCCCACAGTCCTATGCAGAGTAACAGGACTTCTTTTCACTTGGCGTATGGAAAAAATGAAGGACCGCTCAAGGTTTGCCACTACAGAACTTTTAGCATCTGCTGCACTAACAGGAATGGCTTTCAACTTTATGTAGTACTTTTCTTTCATACTCTTTACAAAATGATCATGAGTAAGTTCAGTGCAATGGCTCTAAAGGTGAAAAGCATGCAGCCGCTGCGTACTCGATACTGTTTACACTCAGTAGGGTAATGCAGGCTGTTTCACTGAATGGGGGAAAGTTGGCCGAAGAGCTGCATCCTCTTGTAACAAAATCAAGAATTACTGGCCTTCATGATTATTTTTGTTGCTTCCCACTGTGGGCTTCTTTCTCCAATACTGCTAAGCTCACGTACTTGGGACTACCTGCTCCCTGGCAGTGCTATGTGCCTGCAGGAGAGAGCCTAAGAGAGACCCCCAGCCCCACTCTCCTTTTACATGGGCACCTTGCTTTCCAGAGCCAAAGAAAAAGTGAGTCTTTTCCTGTTTATTATGCAAAATCCTGCGTCTGTGAAGGAGCTGCGCTGCCTTCTTCATACACTTAGGCAGGGCTGGACTGCTCTTTGGGCTTGGACCTGGACCTGGAGGTGAATGAAGACAGTGTATTCTCCACCCACAGAGGGTCTCTGGCATCGGCCCCAGGTGCATCCCCCAAAGCTCTGTCCTGCTCTGCGGGCTGTCAGCTGAGAAAGCACACAGTGCCACTCACTTGGCACACCTGCCTGGGACAAAATGAGTACGTTTAAGCAACGGCCTGTTCCTTTTTGCTTTCATCATGCTGAATACGTCCTCCCCCTGACCTCAGCGCACGTACAGCCTGGTCCTCAGCAGCAAGGAGACTTCCTCATCCTGTAAATCCTCTGTTGCTAAAGCTGCCTTTGCAAGTTTTCTTGTCATCTGAAAATAGCTATTCCTGTATCCATGATGCCAGACATTACCACAGCTTTGGGAGCCCCTCGCACTTAGCTAGCTCCCATCTGCAACAAATCCTACCTCTGGCTGAGCATCTGTAAGCCCCCATTCTGTGACACTTTTGATCGCAACCATTGCTGCCCTGAAATTTTCAGCACAGCGTGCTGTCAAGCAGGAAGAGGACACATACATCTTTCTAGGGTCCGGAAACATCTCTGCAAGATTCAGTAATGCCAGCCTGCAATGCCAGTAAGCCAGCATTTCTCTCCAAGACAGCTGCAATATGTCATACCAGTGCCACCTCCACTGCCCCTCTCTGCAGAGAAGAGTCCCTAGTAAATTCTACAGAATGTTTCAAAAGTCTATAAAAACACAAATTTCCATGAAATCCTATAGGACTTCCCATATATATTATTTCTGGTGTATCTGAAATGCCTCAGTATAGCCTCCAAACTTGAGGACAGATAACATCATACAGTGGAATGTATGGTAGCTTTATTTTTGGTGGCTTTAATCACCACTGCTTTAAATATATTGAGTGGAATATAAGGATGATGCTCATAAGCAAGTACAGTCCTCTGAGTCTGAGAATGCATTTGCCTCACTACACATCCTAATTGGGCGTCTTTTAATGACGGTGAAGCTTTGGTGGAAAAGGTCAGCGAATAACTGCACAGCTCAGAAAATTCACACATCATAATCCCAATCCTTCAGTTTCTATCTTCCCCATGCTGTGCACTGTTCATCCCCAGACAGCATCATGTTACAGCTTTCCACCTCCTGTGCTCTTCCTGCTGTTCTCAAATAAAACAGCCTCCCTCTTGCTTAATTGAGCTTGTCTCCTATGATGCAGAGTATGCCACATTTTGTCACAGCATTTGGAGTTATTGACATTCATTTTATTAGAAAGAACCCTCTGAAACAAAATCAATGCACTGCTTGTGCAAGAAGCAGTAAAGTCATTTTGGACTGCATGGTGGTTTTGTCTGCAGCGCAAACCTCTTTCCAGCTGTGAAAGCCCAGCTGGCTGCTACTGACTCTCAATGGAGCAGTCAGTGAGGAGGTGGGAGAGACAAAGGAATAAACTCTGCATCATACAACACAAGATGGGGAATGTTTCTCTTCCATCATGTGGATTGCCCATCATCTCAGTTCATGGGGCCACAGTGCACGTGCTTGGCTTTTTACTTGGAAAGTTGAGGAACTGTAAGAAGAAGAGTGTGAGAACACAGGTGACAGTGCTCAGCTGCAAAGGTGGCCTGCAGACATGACAAGTGAGAAGGGCATTTCTTACCCCTCTCAGAATTTGATCCTGAATTCATGATGAGGCAGGGTTTAAATAATGACAGTGTAGTTTTCTTTCTTTTTTCTTTAAAAAAAAAAAGATAAAATAAGAGTATATTTCTACTTGTCACTGATGTGAAGAAAAGCTAGAAAATACAACTTGAATGTTGCTCTAAAGGTCAAAGTATGAGACAGCAACTAAAAAGAGTCGAAGCTTATTTTAATCTCCAGATATTTTTTTTAGCTAATTATATTATTCTGCTGGGTCCTACAATTTTTAAACATCTGGGATCAGCAGTGCTCATTTGCACCAGTCACAAGGCTCTGCTACCGCTCATCCCCCTCCTTTGAGCTTTGCTCAGGGGTCAGCTCCTGCGAAGATGCTCATGTCAGAGCAGAAAGCAAGGCAACTAGGTTCATGTGCAGCCTCTGGCTCTGCTCACATCACTTGGGGCACCAGGTGAGGACAGATATGGCAAGAAGGATGGCTCAGAAGGATTCTCGGCTCCATGGCTTCATCTCTTCTGCTGCCACAGTACCAATGCTGTGTCTTTTCACAGTGCAAAAGTACTGAGGTTCCTGTCAGCACCCTCAGAGGGATTTCTGCCTGGTTTTCTTCTGGGTTCCTATAGCAACGGCTGACAGACAAGCACTTTGGGGGCTGATGGGCTACACTTCGCACCAGGGTCTCACCACACACCTCCGACTATACCGGTCAGATGTGGTGGACTGTAGGAATGGATAAATGATGACATAGTTGAGACCACTCTCAATTCAGGGCCATTTGTCCTTTCTCCTGGCTGCAGAAGAGAAAGAAAGGGCTGAATGATCACAAGAAATGATTGGAAACACCCTGAAAATGAGGGAAATCACCTTCAGTAGAGGTGAGGCCTCCTACCATATCTATTAAAGGTGTTCTGGGACACAGAAAGCCATCCCCCAGGTCTTGAAACCACTCACCTGAAGAGGAGTGCCAGAATGGACTGGTCTCAGATGAACTGTCAGCCACCTCTGGGTGAACCTGGTACTCTTCTCAGAAATGAACGATCTTTTCTCTGCAATAAAGTAAACATTAACAGGAGTTTCTCAATCATACTATTCCTTAGGTATTATTATTTTAAAAGTACAGCTTACCAGCTTCTGTCACTGAGCACTACATGAGCTGACTTAGTCCCAGCACAGGCTGTCAAAGCGGATCTTCACAACAGGTCATTTTTTCACTCTAAGTCATACAATGGCTAAGCCAAGCAAATTCCCTAGGGTAACTATTATTTGATTTTGTTTAATTTCACATTTTGGTACAGCTCTTAGGTGTCAGTGTCCACTGCAGCTGCTGGAGCTGGTCCCTGGACAGAGTACTGGCCAAGGAAGTCCTGGTTGTGCAGTGTGGACCTCTGTTTCATTCTTCTGCAAATAAAGCTAGCCCGGATCAGCAAAAATCATTGATTAGACATGTCCCCCTCCCAGAATAATGGGATTCACTTTAAAGTCATTAAAATTGCAAAAGTGTATTATATGTCCTTGTAAATTCCCATGCCTCAGTAGATGCTCAGGTTTCCCTCACACTGGGGAGGCCTAGCAATTAGCTTGCAAGCAGAGAGTCAGACTGCCATCTTGTCACCAGGCACGGTTTGTCTGTAAAGCTGCAGCCTTCCTAGGGGTCTGCATGACTCCTCACAGTCTGGATGGACTATGCACAGAGGTTCACTGCTCCAGCTCCAGTGTTAGAGGGTACTGATCCTCTTTCCACTGTAGCCAGTGCAATATTTGTGCCTATATAGATACTATATTTATATTCAGATCCATTTAGCCTTGTCTTCTGCTCTCTGCTTGAAAGGTGTGTATGCATATATGTGCATATACACAGGTACATGTATGCATTTAAACTTGCCAGGTCTGTCTAAACTCAAGGCTGGGCAGCTCTAGCCCTGTCTGCTTTTCACCCAATAGCTGATGCCACAAAAAGCCATGACATAGTTGAGCAACCTGGACTCTCAGTAGACTACAATCTCTCCCCTGGATCTGAAAATCTACCTATGGCAAATTTGAACCATCTAGCCCAATCTTAGGCACTCCACAGAACTCAGGAGTGTGTGTATGCAGTCCTATGTATACAGAGAGTGCATGCTGTGGAGCAATACCAAAGCACAACACCTTAAAACAAGGAATACACCTCTCTCTTACACTGATTATCATTAAGATTTTACATTTGTTCTTGTTTCTGTTTTTAACTAACCCTAAAAATAACCTGTGGAGACTAACACACAGCTTCTGGGCCCCAGTTTGGCCCCTTTCCACTATGCCTAAGGGTTTGTCTACATATCATTATTAATTGAAATACCAACTCTGGATAATGACAATGGCTTTACATACAGAAATAGAATCATAGAATCATAGAATTATTAGGGTTGGAAAAGACCTCTGAGATCATCTAGTCCAACCATCAACCCAACACC
>VZTL01063834.1:13668-42609 GCA_013400535.1 Scopus umbretta
GGCTTGTTGAACCTCATACAATTGGCCTCGTCCCATCGATCCAGCCTGTCCAGATCCCTCTGCAGAGCCTTCCTGCCCTCAAGCAGATCGACACTCCTGCCCAATTTGGTGTCTTCTGCAAACTTACTGAGGGTGCACTCAATCCCCTCATCCAGATCAGTGATAAAGACATTAAACAAGGCTGGCCCCAATACTCAGCCCTGGCAAACACCACTTGTGACTGGCCGCCAACTGGATTGAACTCCATTCACAACCACTCTCTGGGCACGGCCATCCAGCCAGTTTTTCACCCAGTGAAGGGTGTACTCATCCATACCATGAGCTGCCAGCTTCTCCAGGAGAATGCTGTGGGAGACAGTGTCAAAGGCTTTACTAAAGCCCAGGCTGATAACATCCACAGCCTTTCCCTCATCCACTAGACAGGTCACCTGGTCATAGAAGGAGATGAGGTTGGTCAAGCAGGATCTGCCTTTCATGAACCCATGCTGGCTGAGCCTGATCCCCTGGTTGTTATGAATGTGCTCATTGAGCGTACCCAAGATGAACTGTTCCATAATCTTCCCCAGCACCGAGGTTAGACTGTGAGGCCTGTAGTTCCCCAGATCCTCCTTCCTGCCCTTCTTGTAGATGGGCGTCACGTTGGCCAGCCTGCAGTCGTCTGGGACCTTCCCTGTGAACCACGTACGTACATACATACATACATACATACATACATATATATACACATATATAAAACAAGCAACAGACCAAAAGCATTACACAGGCTTTGCTTGACTACACAAAACAGATCAAAAGGAGCCAGTTATACACAACAGTTTCCTAAAAGCTTCCTCACATTTTTACTCATAACACGAGCGCCCTGCTGCAGTGGAAAGATCCAGACAGAAACACTTTTCCTAGCACTTCAACAGTTCTCATTTCTGGGTGTTAGCAGGTAAACTGTAGTGAAAATATGAGGGGACATTTTCCTTTTGTGGTTCTTTTGAGATTCCTGGGTAGTATTTCAATATTTTCACTCCAGTACATCTAATTTTTTGCCTAACCACCTAATTATAAATGTTTTAAATTATAAATGTCTTATTACTGGCAGACATGAACTAGCAACCAGCAAGAGAATATGTCCAGTCTGAAGCTGTTTGCAATCAATATCTCATCTTGAGACATGATCCAAGGTTTTAGAGACAAATAATGAGTCTCTGATTCATCCCTGCAATTTTAATAGGCCAAAATTACACCTGCAGATGAAAACCGTGTTAAGGGCTAGAGCGCTTGAGAGGAGGATCTATATTTTGCGGTGTGGGTTCCATTTTGACATTTTACATATTCTTACACTGGCTTATCTGAGTGAGAAAATACGTCGCTTGGACAAGTAAAATGATACAGATAATTTGGTTTAGCTTTTTACAAGATGCGTTGCTCATGTGTGTTCTCTGTTTCCTTGGATACTAGAGATTTCATGCCACAGTTCAGCCACACATAAATTTTCTATTCCATTACACCATGTGGAATATGACTGAAGAATCCTCAGAAATTGTTAAGACATGAACAAGGCTGCAAGTGTAACCTCTGGCAGGAACCCCCTCAACAAGGTCAGACAGAAGTGGACAGGGAAAGCAGAAAGTTCATAATCTGCCTAGGCTTCTCAGTTGTGCGCTCTCTTGCTTTTCTAAGCAGGTAAGACTTACATGGGAATATTCTCCTTCCTTCACCATTCTGAAGCTGCAGTTGTTTTTGCTTTTGGCATCCACCTGACTGACAGCTCAAAATAGAATGAGTTACATCATGTGCATATTTTGGACTAAATGTCAGTCCAGTGCATTTTCAACCAGTTTTCATAAGTCCTTGCACAATCATAATTATGTGAAAAAATCAGAAGCTCCATCCTCAAAGCTACACTTAGGTGTGCAGATTGATTTACTAATCTTAGGAACCAGTTTACAGACAAATTCACTCTTTCTGTGCACTCGTGCGATTAGTCAATATCTGAATATTTGCTTAGCATTTTCTAAGTCTTTTTCAAGTCATGAATATTTTCCCAAAAATGGACAGATTACTAATTCCAAGTTAGTTAATAATAGTAACAACAAAGCTCGTTTAAACAGTCTTATAAAACTTCACCAGATAACCTTTAATAAGACTTGTTTAGTCTGGATGGAAGGGCAGGGAAGACCTAGAAAAACCTGGTGAGTATGTTACAAATTCTTCCATCTTTAGGTGGTGGGTTTTTTGTATTTAGTAAACCTAGATAGATTTTTTCCAGGAATTTGTTGAGATATTTTGAAAACCCAAGCACTTTTATCATTTAGAATGTCTTACAGCAAGGAATGATACAAATTAATTGTGTGTTTTGTGAAGAGCCATCTCCTTGTGCTCATCCAGAACCTACCTATGTTTATTTCGGTCAATGTCCCCGAAGTTTTGTGTTGAAAAAGCCCATGAAAAATGGTCAGCTCCTTCAAGTCAAGATTTTACCGAACTGTGAGTTCTGCTCCATTCCAGACTGAAGTGTCTTAAATTGTTCACATTTTTATCATAGGAAAGCTGTTCTGTAGCTTCACAAATCTTGCCATTCTTCTCTGTAACTTCTCAATTCTTTGACTTTTTGTCAACTGTTTCAAACCAAATGCAGCATCCAAGATGCAGATATATCATAGATATACATACAGTGGCATAATGTCATTCCCTGATTAGGCCTTTACCATTTTCTGAACAACTTGGACCTTCCTTCACTTTTCTGACCATTGCTGAGAAGTGAGCTGATGTTTTCACTGGATGTACCTCACCTTCTACAAGCCCTTTCCTTTTCCTGTTGCCAAAAAAGAGGAGAGACAGTTCCTAATTTAACTGCCTTACTTCAGTCTCTAAATTAATGTGATAAATTAGGTATCTAAACCTTGTCTGAGAGAAACTGTGAAGAGAATTTTAGGCGGAATACAGCAGAATGTCATTATTTACTTTCAAATCCTTGGCAAGGCACTAAGTATTTTGTGCTGTTCTCAGAATACTTTCGTTTTCTCTTCCAACTTCTCGTTCAGATGCAGAAAGCTTTCTCTCCACCTCTTTGCATTTCCAGCTTCCTTCAGAGGGAGGGGAATGTGTGTGAGCTGGGGGGGGTGTCAAGGCTCTGCACTGGTCACTGAATGGGGAAAGCAAAGTGCCATTACAAGTGACACAGGATTTCACTAAAGTGCTGAGGTATATCTTACCTCCTTTTTCACATCAGTGACGGTTGATGCTTGGTGTCAGCATTTTCACTGAGAGTCCACCACTGACATCTGCATGTCCCTTCAGCCATGTCAAGATTTCACTGACACTGGAGGATATTCCCTGGGATACAATCTGATGTATTTGGAGCCACTTTGCAATGGCAACATCTGCCTAATGGGGGCAAAGGGCAGCATGAATCAAGCCATCATAGCAAAAGGCCCTGGCAAAGCTTCCCAGCTGGATTCCCAGGTGTGTTCTTGCCCACGATGTAGGAAGGTGGGCTGGGAGGGACCTACCACCCACAAGGGCAGCTGTCTTGTTTCCAGAAGGGCATCAAACCTTGGAACAGCTTGTGGGTTAGTAATATCCTAGAAAATGCATCAGAAATCACTTCATAACTAGGCTTGCAAACTTTATTTTTGTCCGTTATACCACAAAAGAAGTCCTAACAAGGATGATGGCCCGTGCTGCATTAGAAAAAATGCAGGCTTGCGGATAGAGAGGGTTCCTGCATTAGGAAGCCTGTTTAAAGGCAGGATCATTAACTCCAGTTCCCTCCCAGGAGAGCGGCTTGCTTCATGACTAATGCTCAGCACAGTTAAGTGGCATAGCTAGAGTTCTTGGCAAAGCAACATACAGTGTTTTGAAGCATTGTAGATGTTTCATTGCATATGTTTCCCACTCTGTTACCTCATGACACTTCAGGGTACCTCTCTGCTCTGTTTATCATTGCTGTGCTAGTCCTTTTTACCTTTGTTTTCAAATGTTCATTATTTACAGTATTGACACTAGAAATTCATAATACAAAGACAGATATTCCTGTGTATGCACCATTTTCAGGGTTTCTTGTAATTGAGACTCCAAACTATGCAAAAGTTTTTTGATGCCAGACTGTGCCACTGCTTTCCGTCACATTGTGCATGCTACTCATGAGCTGGGGACTCTGTGTGAAAAGCACTGAGACCTTGGTTTTACGCCAGCTAGAAACTCAATACACTTTTTGACTGCTTGGCATGTGTCCTTTGGAACAACAGCATTTTCATTTGCACAAGTAGCCTTTAGATAAATAATCTTGGTTCAGAGGCAGGCAGAAAGATACATACACACACAGAGCAATAAAGCCCAGCCATGCCAGGGGAGCTTACCAGTTAGTACAGTGTGTCAATTCAGGGAACCACGTTTGCCCTCTCTGGAAAAGCCATTGTGATATTTTCTCCAGAGTCTAATGAGCCAGTCCCAGAACAATCCTTGTGAGTCATCAGTTTCCATTTGCACAAACATGGTGTTAAAAAAAATGAGAGAGGCAGATAATCTGTTTACGTTCACAGGACTGATGCTAGAGTGAAATGCAATGCTTCAGAGGGAGTCTACAGGGGGGCAAACTGCCCTAGCCTGAACTGCTGAAAATGGAGGTGGACTCTACCAAAGAAACCTGTCCCATTTACTTCTTGAGTATACACTGAGGAATAAGGAAGGACCTTTTTTTTTGCTGGGGTCTTCTCAAATCTAGTAAACTTTCCATCCTCTGCACATTTAAGAGAACAGCTTGTCATATAAACCAAACAGCAGTCTGTGACAGCAGTACTAATGTTAATAGGGGTGCTACTCTCGCAAAAATGAGGACCTTTGTTTTTTTCAACAGCATATGGCCAGATCATTCAAAAATGTTTCATGCACAATAAGAAATCTGAGATGAAAAATGTAAACACATGTAGGGCACCACTGTCTGCTGTAAGCTGGCTGCTCCATCCTGGTTCAGCAGTGTCACCCAGCTCACAGCAGCAGTGTGGCATCATGTGCAGAGAGCCCCAGCATGGCCTTTGCCTCACCGTTCTCACTCCCTGCAGACACCATTTCAGAGAGAGGGGACAAAACCAAGGCACCATTTTGTCCCAGAAATCTTCAAGCTGCTGAAATTGTCCCAGGATGGTCCTGCTACCAGCCATAATGCACAGAGACCCTGAGTCTGATCTACATTTCAGTGGGGTGAGACCTACCCCATAGTGAGCAGAAAGCAAAACTGGCCCAGCATAACTTTGATCCCGGGGTTTTGCAGCATGTATCATGAACATCAAACCTTAAGGCTTTCTTAGGAAAGCACAGAAAACCCAGGAGCCTCAAGACCTTGGGAAAGTCAGGACAGTGACTGTCTCAGTCCTGATTGCCCTGGCATGTAAGGAGCTGGGGTTCCTCTCTAACCTCTGTAGGGGTCTGGCTGGCCACCACCCCAACCCCAGAGAAGTCCAGGTGGTTTTCAGTCCCTCTTCTGATGACTTTTAAATCCCTCAGGATAAAATAAAGCAAGCCAACACTCACATTTGAACTAAACTAAAAGAAAAAATTACATGTTATAATGGGTCACTCAAGTCATATATTGACTTCTACGAATGGATCCATTTCCAAGGGAGAACAGCTGAAGAGTAAACCATAGCCAACTAAATCAAATGGAATCAAATGCAGTAAGATAGTGCTATTGTTGGTTCAAAGTCAAGGTGACCTGTAACTTTTGACTGCTCAAAAAAACCCATACAGGTCTGTTTCATTCACACTGCTGCTCTCCTTCCAACAACCACTTTTGTTGACTTTTCAAATATAGAAAAGGCATAATCTAGGTTGCTTAGTCACTGCAGTACATGTTTCTAAAGTTTATGTTTTTTCCTTGATTTATGTCCATGTTTGCAATGATTTGTGGGTTTAAAAATGAAATCCTACCTCTTAATTTGAGTTTGATGTGGACTGTATCACATGCCCACAGAAGAAATAAAAGCTAGGTAACCTAAGCTGATATGAACAAGTCCAGTAACTCGCTTGTGTTCCCTGATACTTGACCAAAGTTCATTTTCTGCTCGGGCAACACTTTATGTCAACCTCTTACTTCACTTACTAGATAAGCTTGGCAAACGATGTCATATGATCAAAGCAAGGTAAATTGGGCAATGGTGCTTGTCAATGTACATTCTATCTGATAAACATGTGTTTGTACTTGTGCGAAGCTCATTTTCTGCAAAGCTCAGCTTCGTAGCCCAATGGTACTTCATTTTCCCACCTCACAGGCACAGGACTTTCTTTTGTCCTGTGTTTTATATTTGTAAATAAGGAATGCATATGTGATATAAACAAAATCAGGAATCAGGTCAAGAGCATCTTCACTTGGACCAAATGGTGACCCCTGTTTTGGCTTTGGAGTAGGAAACTTAGAGTAGCAGGTCTGGAGGGAGCACACCAGCAGTCCAGCTTACTCTGGAGCCTAATTCTGGGAAGGATTAGCTGCATCTTAAACCGTAAATGCATCTATGGTTTACTAAATTTCAGATGTTGGAATAATACCCTGTAATAATAATAATACAATACAAATAATAATAATAATACATTAATAATAATGATATCACATTAATAATAATAATACCACATAATGATAGTAATGCCATGTAAATAACAGATGCTGGAAAAAATCAATACAAAGCTGGCTCCCCATGAAAAAGGAACTAATATTGACAGAATATGTAATATATATTTGCACACACACATCCACCCCATGCTGGTTTTGCCTGGCTGGTCTTTTTTAGCACATTCAACATATGTTTTTTTGCTGTCAAAGTCAACAGCTCTGTGGTGCACGGGTTACTGCAAGACCCTTCCATAAGTCTCCTAGATCGTGCTTTTTTTTGCCGTATAAGAACGTCAGCCTTCCAATGCGGCCCAAGCCACACTCAGCAACTTCTGTACTGTTTTAGAAAATGTCCTTTCCTGGATGGAAGCGTAGGAAAACACACACTTAAAACTAAATACTAAATATACGCTTAAGATTTTCTCCTGTGGCAAGTCATCATTGTTTCCCCATTAGCTGAGGATGTTTGTTTTGTTGGAAGTTTAGCTTTTAATTCCTTCCTTTCTCTGTACAAAATGAATACATCTAGTGATGAGTAAATATGTTGCCACCTGGGTAGGCCCCTGAAATGTTCTTTATGGAGCTGTAAGTATCTTCAGAACATGTACAGGCTTGACTGCAGGGCAGTACCTACTGACTTGCTCTCACAGGGACCACCCCTGGGACTCTCAGAGATAAGCTGTGCGCTGCCAGACCTCTCCTGGCCACACAGTTGAAACCCCTGGGCACAGCGAACAGGCAGCAAGCATTTACAGCTCTACTACCATGAAATTTCAGAACTGATAACTTCTTTCTACCTCTGTGACTTTTTCTCCTGGTGGGCAGTAATTTCCCAGTATTTACAAGGGTATTAAAGGTATATGGGAAACACAACCTGTACATCTTCAAGTTGGAAGATGGTAACCCTTCATTATCAAAGAGATGTTTCGCCACAGTCTGGAGCTGCACAGGCAGCTGTAACAGGTGAGATTGTGCATGTAGCACTGTAGGTTTGGCTGTGGTAATTTCAAAGGTACACCATGAAAATATCTTTCTAAAGAGAGCTTCAACATTCAGCCCTTAGAAATGTCCCAAGAGTAAATCCAGTGCAGTTATACTCTTAGCAACTGTGAATTAATGGGCAAGTATTTTCAGATTCATTTCAAAGTGTCTTCCCATTAAGAACAGGACAGAACAGTATGCTGCTTTTCATTTAAGTCCAGGTAGCTGAAGGAAAACATTTATTTTTATGTTGTCGTCTCTTATTCTAAGAAATGGGATATCTACAGACTTTTTGTGAAGAAAAAAGTGAAATTTTCTAATGAGAAAAAGTAATATGCAGAATCAGGAAAGAAATTACCACAACAATATATATTTGCATTTGCAAATATCTTTCATTTCAAATTTCTTTATGAATTCTAGATTTCGTTCAGGCTTAGTCTTTGTATGAGCATGTCTACAGCTCATGCACATATTTCCAATAAGGTCCCATGATGCAAAATCACAGGTGTCTTTACTCAGCACTGAAATCGCAATTGTATAAGGGGAAGCCTGCTATGGAAAGGGAGGGATTAGTAGTAGTAGTAGTAGTAGTAGGAGGAGGAGGAGGAGGAGGAGTGGTGGTGGTGGTGGTGGTGAAAGCAATGTTTCCATCTATTACTTGTGTCTAAGGATCTCTTCCAGGAAAGCCATGAAATGGTCATCACTAAGTCCAGAGGCTGTGGGATCAGGCTCTCCTGATATGTTCTCCTGCACCACAACATTTGAGGCAGCACTTAAATAGCCCTCTTTTTTTTGTCTTGTTGACACTGCAGTCTACCTATTCCCAAGCTAACATTAAACTAGCTCTAAACTAACCAGAGATAAATTAGTGTAAAACCTCAGGCTTCAGCAGCCTAGTCTTTAAGTAGGATTTCTGACAGATCTCTGCTTGCCTGAGATGCATCCTGCTGCAGCTGCACTGCTGTAGGTAGGAGAGCACTTAATTGTATGGTTGCTAGCTGGTTGCTACCAGCAACTGTGTAGAAGTCAACATAACCACATCAGCCATAAAAGGTGTTAATTAAACCAGAGTTAGCCTGCTGCATGTAGGAAATAGTGGAAGACCAGAGAAGTGGAATATATTCCCAAAAGTTAAAACTCTGATATTGACTGGTCAAGCTGGAGGAAGATAGTTGGCACATTTGCAGCTTCCTAAGCCAGTAGAAAAATTAAGCTGAAAAAAATCATTACATGTCTGCCACGAACTGCACTCAATCCAAAGAAATAAAAATAAACCATATTAAACTAATGCCCTCTTTTATTTGCCATAAGTATTTATATTTTACTTAGGAAAGTTAGGTTTGGCCTCTAACTTTTTGCCCTGCTGGCGCTCAGGCTCTGAGCTTAAAGAGACAGCTTGGGCTGATTTCTGTAGTGGTGGACAGACTCTCTGGGTAGAAGTTCCCCTTGAAACAGAAATTCATTTTTTTCCTGCCATTTCTTTTCAGAAATTGATTTGTTCTTGATTTAATTCCTCTTCTTGTTCTTTCTGAGAAACAAGGCAGGAAAGCTGCCCCATCTTTTCCTTTTTTTCCAGATGTTAGAAAAGGTTAGTAGTTTTTATAAATTCAGGCTTTCATAGTTCCTTTGGAAACACTGAAATTTGCAAAGGAACAAGAGAAACAAGAATTCTTGTTGTTTGAAATGCATCAGACCTTTCATTGCTGTGGTGGTGCAACAAGTCACTTGTTAGCCGGTTAGCCAAGCCCTCGCAGAAAGTAAGCGTAAAAAATCCTTTGCTCTTTGGAATGAAGTCGAAAAGAGAGGGTTTTTTTTTCAAAATCTTTTCCCACAGAAGCACTGGTGAAAGAAACATTCATCAAAGTGCAAAGGGTTTGTTCTAGGAAGATTTGCTCTTTTTAAAATTTCAGAGGTCCGGTTTTCCCTGGGAAAAACATTGTTTTTGCAGATTAACTGACCCTTCGGTAAAGGACCTGCATAATTTATCTACAAACTCAATCCAACCCTTGTTGAAGTTACAGGATTTACTACTAACATTAGAAAACATGTGGGATCCAGGCGCCTGGGCTGGAGTCGGGTGAGAACAGCCTGAATGTCTCCCTGGGTTTCCCACGGACAGCCCTTGGACAGGCCGTTGTGCCCTTTTCAGCCCTAACTTTTAGGTTATTTCACATTTCATCTAAGTTCTGAAGGCTGCAAATGGGTCTTCACATGGCCAATACCTGTGCCGTGTCTCCCTCAGGAAATTTTACCATCCAAATGTTTGCTGGTCTACCAGCCCAAGCCAGAAAAAGCCCAAGCCAGAAAAGGCATACTCTTCTTGGCAAGACTCGCAGTGTAGACCAACTCTAACAAATAGGGACCCCATCTTTGCTAGCATCTCTGCTCACTCTGCAGATACTCTGCTCACTTGCAGACAAAAGCAAGAGGAAGTGCATGGAGCTAAAACAGCTAGCATTTGTTTTTCTCCTTGTTTGTCCAGCCGCAGAGATCTGACAACACCTCATCGGCAAAAATCCTCTGAACAATCAAGGATAATTGAAATAGGGTCTAATTTGAAGAGTTCATAATATAACTACACATTTTACTGTTTTTATTATTTTGTGCCCACAAAATGAAGTATTGGAAGTATATGTGGGCATTGAAAAGTCTACCCATTTGGAGAACAATACTTCCCAGAAGACCAAAGCTTAAAAGGCACCAGATGGTAAAAGAAAAGTTAAATATTTTCTGTTAAAGAGATCAATAAGCTAAACTAAAAAGATGCCATTCATAGCAGAAGTGACATGATGCAGAGGACAACAATGGAGTCTGCAAACATCTGTTACATGCATTGGCCTATAAGGGGATACCTGGCAACCACGTGTACTTAGCATATCTGCAGTCCATTCATCAGCTTTGGGAGCTATTTTGGGCCTTGCAGGGGGGCAGCCATGTGTCTCCAGGGGGTCACCATCCCAAGAACAGATTCCCACCACAACCCCGACACAGCAGCCCTTCAGCAGACTCTGGGGGCAACTTCTGGATTTGTCCCAGTGTGAGCTTCCAGGCAACGGTGAGCACTCTGCTGCACGGTGCTCATTCCCCCATGAGCTGGGGGGATGGTCATCATTTACCAGCAGCTTTTCCCTTTCTCATTTCCCTCTCAGCTAGCCCCTCAAAAGCTCATTCATTCCTGTTAAGGGTTTTGCCATATACAAGAGCAGAGGGCAAGTCTTGTCTTCTCCTATTGAACTGCCTCACGTGACCCTAATATCATCTTCCTGCTGGGACAATATCTTCTGTTGTTGACTTATTTAATGCCTTTAATGTTTTAGTGTATCTTCAAATTTAGTTCTGTGTATTTTCAAACTGCAACAGTAAAACCAAATAAAAACTAGAAAACAAAGATCTGTGTATTTATTTAGATAATTTAAGCTGCTACTCACGCATTGTGATATTTGATGCATTTTAGAGCAGACATTACAGCGCCACATCAATTTTGTCCAGATACTGTGGAAGAACAATTAAGTGTGCTAATACTCTTCTTTAAGAGAAGTTTCTGGAAGACATTTATTGTATTTACGAAAGTCAACAAAATGATAAAGCCCTCCAGACTAATGAAATAGATGCCGTGGACAGCATAATTTAATATTCTTCTTCTTGATTCACGTCATACTAGTCCAGGTATGATATTCTTACTTATATGCAGACAGAACTTTAAAATGTATTTAGAAATCAAATTTTTGCCAATATCAGCAAGAGTCAGAAGCCTGTACATTTCTGGATTGTGCATGAAACTTTCATAAAGTAAAAATGCAATCTATTGGTCCAATTAAATATTGGATTATTTGATTAATTTCTGTATCAATATTAGATTATTTCTTATTTTAATTTTCCAGAAGAGAGCTAAGATTTTTTTCAGCTTTAATTTTTTATGTTAATCTTTATGTTGGTTTGTGTTTTATTCAAAACATAAATACGATTATGCTCTGGTCTGCTAATAATTTAGGCAAGAATGAAGATAACAGCAGTTAAGACCCCTAATTCCATATGCACCAAAAGTGTTTATTGTCTGGTTTATGGCTATGTCATTAACATTTTTGGAGTGCACAGTGTTCTGGAGCAGTTCTGCAAGCAATGCATAAAATCTGTAACACTGAGCCATCTCTGGCTTTTAGACAACTGGCTTTTGCTCAGTCATTTCAAATGAAAATGTAACATTAACCACTTTAAACCGGCTTTTCAATTATATCCACTACAAGTGCCAGTAGGGAAATTTATCAGTATTGCTATTAGTAGTCTTAACGATCAGGGGAACGTCTACTTTAAATGAGAGTGTTTGGCTTTGGACCAAAAGAGCCTAAGTTGCTTGTACCCTCCATGATGCAGGTTTGGGCAGAAATGACATCTACGATTTAGCCCCAGATTAACGTAGACTTTCAAATGATTTGTGTACAACAACATGCTGAAACCCACTTAAAAACTGTACTTCTTTACTTGGTAAGGATATTAGTTTTTTAAGAAAAAGAATTTTGATCCTCACATGCTCTTAGCATGGCATGGCATATCTGACACTCAGTGGGCAGTGTCTCTATATTGCAAGTAAACAGTGAATACTTCTTTTTCAAGTAAAGACCAAAATTTTACTTCCTAGTAGCTCTTAATCACTATAATAAAAGGTATTTGAACCTAATTATGTCTTACTTTGAGTAGCAGGCCAGTTCTATAAAGTAATGTAACACATTGAAATGTATACGAGTACAATGTACACATAGGTTTGTAAAGACAGGTGTTACTTCCACCATATAGGTGCACGCATGGATACTGTGGGGAAGGGCACATTCTAAAACTCTAGATAAATACTGAGAGTTTGGTGCAAACACTTGACAAAAAGGGCAGTTCCTTGCAGGAACCTGTATTAGCGCAAACATGATAGGAGCGATTGTGATGTGAAAAATAAGCTGGCAGTCAGATGCTCACATCGCATTGCTTGCGCCCAAAAAGAGACTGAGGGCAGGATGGAAAGGAGATGCATAGATGCTGGTCTGTACGTAAACCATGCTCCCCATGGGGGTAACTCATCATCAAGCCAGATTCCCATCAAACTCAGCTGTTTCCAGGTATGTTGCCTCCTATGCTTCCAAACAAGCTTCTCCCCCAAGCTGTGTCCCCCGAGCCTGCAGCTGAGGAATGGAAGAGATGCGATGTCAGCTCTTTGCCTCCTGGGACATGGGCGCATTGAAAAAATCCTTCTGGGTCATTTTAGCTGGCTTTGGGAGAAGACACAAAGTGACCTTTATGCACTTCAGGATCTAATGCCACAGGCCCAAAATTAGAGTGTTAGAAGGATTGCTTTTGTTTTGAAGAGGTACTGAAATGCTAGTATGTATACACTGTTGTGTTAATAGACGCCTCCAACACAAAGAACATGTTAAAGCCATGCATCTCTCTGCAGTAGAGTTCTCCAAGTGGGGGAACTTTTCAAATCACTTTACATCAGCATTGTCAGAGAGTCAGTGTGCCTAATCACATGCTGGTTTGCCACATCAGTTATCCCTGGGTCCTAGAAATGGTGCACTCATTTGTGTGCTTAGTGTATTCCTGTGACAGAAAAAAAAAACAGTAAACAAACAAAACCCCAAAAAGGTCAGCAGAGATCTAGTCAAAAAAAAGGGCAATTCCTCTTATGTGTAGCAGGGATCAGCCAACTCAAAGTACCTGGTCATAAACATTAATTATCCTCAGCACTGCATGATACAATTGGGATACTTAAAAGTTTCTCAATAGGGTGGCATGCCCTGATAGTGTAATCTGACTTGCAGGAATGGTCAGGATCCAGATTTACTCTCCCTAAAAGAAAACATAATTAACAGGAATAGCTCTTGACAGATATCAGAAGGGGAAGGATGGAAGAGAGAAAGCATATTGGTCCTACTGGAGTTCTCCAATAAAACAAAAAAATTACCTGGGGGAAAAAAAAAAAGAACTTAGCTTGGAAACGGAGAAAGTTGGCTGAGAAGTTCTGTCAGGGCATATAACAGTTTGCTTAATGGAGTGGCTGTGCAGTGAAATCGTTTCCAAGGAAAATGTTGAGCTTGAGGGATGTTTTCCAGCTTTATCATGTACCAATCTAGAATTTGATACCAAATGGACTATTGTATACTCAGGGGTTTAATATCTCTCTCAACATATATTCAGCTAAATATCTGGAAAGGGTGCCAATCTGTATTTTGTTTTGCTTGCGTAGTAACTACAATTTGTTTATTTATAAGGCACTGACTGTATGTGTTCATTGCTTTACAGACATGTGCTTTTCGACAAGAGAAATAGCCCTAGCGTCCTACAGCTCACTGTGGGTTCCTTGTCCTGTGGATACTAAAGTGACCACTCAGCCAGAAGGCAAGGAGAAGAGTGGTAGGGGCAAAAGTGGCTTTAAGCAATCATTTGTGCTGCCTCATCTCTGGGGATTCTCACCTGAGTGGAGTTTGGATCTTATTATCAGTAGTCCTGTGGAACAGTCTACACCATCACATACCTGATTGGCAGCTGGCTTCGTGAGCATACTATTCTCACCAGCATTTAAACCACTTGTAATCTCACCTTGACCTTTAGATTTTGGTCCATGTTCATACACAGCTAAAACCATCTAATTATCATGGACTGTCTGCAGATGAACTACCCTTGCAAATTCCCCCAACAGTCCTGTCTGTTCATATTATGCTGGAATTATGCAATATACTGTGCTACATAATTTCCCCCAACCTGCCAGAGAGCTCTGTAACATATAGCCAGGCCTCTCACCTTCCTCATGCCTCTCATCTTCCAAACGTATGTATGGCAGGCTATTTCCCCTCACAGGTGTAATCAGCAGCATTACCCTTACTTACTTCGCTAAGGTAAAAAGCTCATTCTATGGCTTCCTGCGTTTCCTTATCAATTGCCTGAAGCATGGCTCAATCTAGTACAAGAGCTTGTTCATGAGGGGAAAGCAAGAATACCTCACTTTCTCTGTTGTGTCCCACAATGTTCTTTTTTTTCACCTGAACATATTTCTGTGGATTATCTAACTAGGGGCTGTTGTGACCTGCAGTCTTCCAATCCATGTCACCTACCAAGGATAGGATACTACACACATGCTCTACATATGTTTGCATAGGAATTTTTCTAAATCATGTATTTTACAGCTCTGGCTAACAGCAGGACAAGTACAACTGCAGATGTGACTATTTATTTGATTTTGTGTGTTGCAAAGTGAATGGTTAACTGAATGCTCATATGCAATTCTCAACACTGTCGTTCCTACAGTACGTGTCAATGCCACAGTGCCATCCACACAAGCTCCCCAAGCACTACACACCGGAGTGTGTATGTTCCAGTTTAGGGACGGGTGTCTCAAGTCCCCTGAGCAGCTGTGCTGGAGGCAGCAGTGACGTCCTCTGAATCCCTGTCACCGTTCCAGGCCCACTGCATTGCCATGCCTCCACTGTGAGCTATTCCATTCCAGCCATCTCCAGAACTTTGCATATTTGATATCACCTTATGCACGTAAAAAAAATCTGCACCTACATGCAAATGACTGTGTTTCATACACCTTGATAGCCCATTCGTTTCCACTGAAAATAACAGCTTCATATTTTGCTGTTCTGCCAACAGGCAGGGACTAATCAAAAATGCTCTGATTTCATCTTCTGCTTTGAAAGGGACAAAAATCTGATATCCTAAGAAAATAAAAAACCCAAATAGGAAAGAATAAAAAATACAAGAACATAATCTAATTACTGATCCCAGTTTGACCCTGGGATACTTACCGATGATAGCGTTTTCAACCCCTGTTAGCACAACGCTTGCCTGACATTGAAGGTTTCCAACAGAAAAGTACTACTAATGTTCCTCAGATTCATTTTCACTCTTGGCTCATTTCAAACCTTTTCTAATTTCTACCTGCTGCAGACAGAAATCAACAATGGTCATGCTGATCCTTCTCAGGTAGTTATGCAGTAGTAGCAATCCAAGAAAAAAAAAATAATCCTTGTCACTTTATGCTCCTTGCTGGACAAATATACAAGGAATCAGTATCTTCAAACACATCTGCAAATCAGCTACACAGAGTATTTTTCAGGTTCCCATCACAGCCTCAGGTTCCTGGAGGTATGCTGGAACCACAAGTCTGGTGTCACGGAGGGCCAAACAGTACTGCTACAGGCACAGTTTTGTAGGAATGGTATGCAGGCTACCAGATCGGTCCCTGCATATGTAACTGGTAGTTTCTCCTTGCCCTGTTGTCTCATCTGTCTCATCATTTAGAAGCAGAAAGCTTCTAAAGTTTTTCCACTGGGGCTTTTCTGGCTCCAAGTATTGTTTTAAAACCCAGGAAAATGAAAAACTAAGACAACAGTGTAAACAAAGGGCTTTACAGCCTTCCGAGCTGTTTCCTCTCGTGCTGCTTGTGAATGCTGTTTCTGTAGTATTTGTGGTTGAGACCTGACCACAAGAAGTCCTAAAACCTGAAGGCAGTGTTATGAGCCTGAAAAACCTGTCCAAAACCTTAGCAAAAAGTTAAACCGTTAAACACAAATGGTGTTTGTGTCCACTTGTTCACACAGCAGCATTTCTACTGACTTCACTGGGACAAATGTTCAGTCAGCACAGAAACGAGAAGTACTTACCCCAGCGTCAAGCAACTTCGAGACTGTATACTCCACATGACAGAGACCATGAAAGATCAAGGGAAGAGGACAATGTGTTGAGGGTCTTCACCATATCCTTTCCTCTGAAGTAGTACCAAGATCCTATCTTACACCCACAAAAATTTACTGCATCTTTTGCCCAAACAGTTATTTGACCCAATATTGTCACAGATAGTTATATTCTTGCACAGACACTGTCATGTTTTGCAGTAAAGTGTTTTGAGGGCAGGTGCAAAGTTAGAGGCAATGTTTATATGGTCTGGAAGGTCTTTTTCTTTGATAAATGGGTGTTGGTCAAAGAATATTCACTGAATGTGAATAAAACCTGCTAGCCAATTGCTAATTTTAATTGCAAGAGTAGATCTGTGAAACCCATAATGTTTAGCTCAGTGCTACTGAAATCTGGAATAACCTGTGAAACTGGGGTAGCTTCATGGTGGCCATGAAAATAGTAACTGTTGTCACCATTTCAAGTTTATATTTATTTCTGAATTTGAACAATATGACTTTTTTGCTGTAAATGGAGTTTGTGTTTTCTCTTTTTAAAGCACAAAGACTTGCTTCCATGTTAACTAGCAGTGACTGTGTCTTGCATCGTTCAGACATATCCAGATTAATGGAGGCAAAAACTGTGACTGTGATTGACGTATGTGTGTTGCTGTATGGGTTTGTGCTGTTACAGTCCCAAGTCACACACATGTTCAGTTAGCTGCTTAAGCATAAGGAATACAAATAAAAAATGTAGAAGTACAGTGTTCAAAAATGTAGCTTTTTAATTCTGATTAAAAATTTAATTCTGATTACTAATTTAATCACTTAACTCTCACAGCTACCATAGCGAGCTGTAGGGACTAGAACTGAGAAAAAGAAATGTAATCACAAAAAAATTAGAGCTTTAATGTGCCCATTATGAAATGAGTGCCAAAACTCTTAAACACTTCCAGCTGTAGCAATGCCAGGCCATACACCTGCAACAGACCAGGTGATTCTCTTTGTTTCTGTATAGCACTTTTGCTTTTGTGCATCCTTGCACTTGCTCCTAGCACAGGTCAGCTTTGCCAGCCAGCCATTTTCCTCATGCACCTAGGAATCCTCTCTTTCCTACAGGGCACACTTCCCTAGAGAACCTTCATCATATTGGTAATGCATTCTCATTTATCTGCCTCTGACCTGTTTGAGGTTTTTGGAGTGCTGCTGAGAGTGGCTTGGGTTAGTAGACTCTTGGCCTTTATGTGACAGGAGGAAGAAAAGCTCCTGACAGCCTGAAGTAGGCAACCAGTTTTTCGCAGAAGCCATAGAAAAGGCCAATGAAAGAGAAGGCATAAGAAAGTTCATCACACTTGACTGCATTAATAACCAAAAAGTAGCATAGAGGCTGATAAATTAAAAACTCGGGATGAAAAAGAAGTGGCAGAGACAGCTGCTGAGTAAGGTCTTGAAGCCCCAGCATGACTGATGCTGTCATTAGTGTGACCTATGCAGTGTGCCAGTTTCAAACACAAGCAGCTGCTAAGGTTGTTGATTGAATATACAAATGTGTACCAGGGAGAGCATCCAACGTATTGCTGTGTTGAGGTTTGGCCAAGCCTAAAACTTCCTGTAATTTTGCCAGAGCACATTTCTGTCCTCTGCTTGCCAGATCTAAGGAAGGTATTTTGGAAGACTGGGACTTGAACTTAGGACTATCTCCTTCATCACATTCAGAATGATTTTAAGAAAACCCTTGAGGCTTAAGTAACACATTAGGAAATGCTTGTGTTTTACTGGCATCCCTGCTATCTCTTTTTGTTTGTTTGTTTGAAGTACAGTTGTAAGAAACACTTTCTTTTCCTTTTACAACAGAAAGGGAGCTGAACAAGGAATTACAGAAGAGACAAGAATGGGAAATGATGTGAAAATACAGGAGGAAATTCTAGCAAATAGAGAAAAAGAAGGAAAGAATTGGAGAAAGAAAGGAAGGAATAGGATGAATTGTTAAGAGCTCAGATTCAGTTGTAATTTACACAGTTACAAATCAGGAGAGAGTGAAGAACATGAAAATTATGTGCTCCTGTTCATTTGGGACCCTTGGATTTGCCACATGGATTTGTTCAGGTTTTTTTTCATTTCCCCTTTGGTCTTCCCCTTCACTTTTAGTGTGAAATCTAGATAGACTTCAATCAGGGTTCAAATAAAGGTTTATTTTCTTGGAAGATACAGGCTGTGCTTTACAGAAAGGAAAGGAAACAGTAGTTAGCAGATATTCCCATGGACATTATGAATACAGATTTTTTTTTTTACTCCTACCATCTACATTCTCCTACAAGTATTTAGTAAAATAAGCTACTCACTCCAGGCCTCTTTCTGTATCTTGTGCTTTTCATTTCTTTGGAGATGCCTTCTATACAGAGCAAAACATGAAAGCCAAGCTACCATTCCTTGCCATCATTCCACCATGCAAAGTCCCTTCTACCTAAAGCACGGATTTAAGCAAAAATGAGTTAGGGTAAGTAGAATAGGCACCCATCTGGAGAACAGAAAAGACATCTTCTATACTGCCACTGTCTAGTCTGGAGCTCCTCAACTTCTGGGGCAAGTTAGGCACTGGCATGGCAAGGTATCAGGGCACACTGACACTGACATTGACACTGAGCTGCGGCTGCAGCGCAACAAACTTTTGTGTGTCCAGGCTGTCAGGTCTGCTAGGACTCACAGGGAGAAGTGATGACCACTCTCTGTCCTCATCAAATGAAGGGGAACTGATGGCACCAGTACGAGGCCAGATTAGACCATCCTGTAAAGAGGGATAGAGACAGTCAAATGGCTGAGCGCAGGCTGTATTGCCTAGAGACAGTAAAAGCTTGCTGTTGGTTTCTAGAAAGAAAAAATACAAAAGCTATGCCTTTAGTAGCTGTCAGGTGCTTCTCAGATGACACCTGGTGGACAAAAACTAAGGAGATGAAAGCAGCCTGCCTTCACAATGCAGAACTGTACCATCCCTGCTCAGATCTGCACTACTGCACTGGCTGCTCTGTACCTATCAGGTGCTCTCCCTATTCTGCTTATCCCCGCGCAGAGTGCGTTATTACAGCGCTCCAGAATAAGCACGTCATCCATGTACCTGTAACAGCTTTTTTTTTTTGGACCTGCTTACATTTTTTTTTCATATTCTGGCTGATGCCCTGAGTTGGCTTAATCCTGACCTCTGAGTCTGAGGCTAGACTAGAGTGAAGACATTGTTTTCAGAAATAAAAATACAAGGAAATCCCATGTCATTTAGCAGCAACTGGGTGCTTTTACAGACTAGGACACCTAGACAATTTTATTAATGCCTTCACAAGTGGATAGCTCTACCCATAGGGTGAAAGGCTTTGATTTCTTCTGATCATTAATTTACTCTTTCTCTTTTAAGCTACTTCCAGTTTGCTTCTCTAACACCATCTGTTTTTTCTGCTTGACACTTTACAACCACCCTAAAGCATTCCTTTTGAGCACCCAGAGATAAGGCACCAATGGAAAAAAAACCCAACACTCTGAGTTCACCTGGAGAGAAACATCTACTTAGGGAAGTCTTTCTTCTGGGGATCCACATCCAGTGAGTGGATGCTTATGCCTTCTGGTAAGACAGGTGGTTTTCTCAGGGATCTCATGGATGGGAATACAGTATTACTGTGCAGTCCTTTTTCTCTATTTGGCTTGAAGGACTTCAGGAAAATGGGAAATACTGCTGAACCAACACTGCGACAGATAATGCCTCTTCCATAAGGGTAAGCAGCTGTGATCAGCTCTTTGATTGCTGGCATTGCATCTTCCATGTTAACAGGTTTTTTTCTGTTATTTGGGCTTTATTGTTCTCTGTATACCCAGTTCCTTTGAATTTTAACAGCTTTATTTTTTCTCAGTGTACTTTCATGCTTTATTTTTGTACAAAATCTTGAAAGCTTTTATGAAGAGAAACACACATGGAAGTCAGGGATTTGCTAACTTCAAATACCAAACTAAGCTGAGAGAGTGTGGGAGAAGTCAGGATGTAATTATGCTATGTAATTATCTAGCTTGTTTCTTCTAGATCTAGATTACCTGTTTACAAGAAGTACAGAGAGGCCACCCAAGAGTTGTGGCACTGTATTTGGTCTGGCTGGGACAGAGTTAACATTCTCCACTGCAGTCCACATAGACCTGTGCTTTGTGTTTGTAGCTAGAATGGTGTTCATACCACTCCACTGTTTGGGCTACTGCTGATCAGTGCTCGCCCAGCATCAGGGCTGTCTCTCAAATGCCTCCCCCAAAAGGCCAGTGGGCTGGGGGTAGGCAAGCATTTGGGAGGGGACAAAGCTGGGGCAGATGACCCAAACTGACCAAAGGGATATTCCAAATCATATGACATTGTGCTGAGCAAGAAAAGCTAAAAGAAAGGCAGTGGGGGAGCATTCGTTACCAAGTTGTCTGTCTTATAAAGCAACCACTACATGTACTGGGGCCCTGCTTCCCAGGAAGTGGCTGGATATTGTCTGCTGATGAGAGGTAGCGAATAAACATTTTTGCTTTGCTTTGCTTCTGAGCATGGCCTTGGCTTTTATTCCTTAAACTCCCTTTATCTCGACCCATGAGATTTTCATCTTAATCTCTCCCCCTGTCCTGCTGAGGAGGTGGAGTGAGAGAGCGGATGGGTGGGCACCTGGTGGACAGCCAAGGCGAATTCACCACAGGCATATCCCGGCTTAGATGAGTCCTGCTTCACGGAGGGAATGAATGGCCCAGCTGAAAGCCGGGATTCATTTTTCTACCAGCATCACAACTTCATGCCTGAAGCTCACAGTGCTTAGACCTGGAACTAGCCAAGCCTAGCTCTGTTCTGACACCTGAAATACCTCTGCGCATGGTTTCCAGGACAACTTTGTGAAGTCCTCAAGATTCTGAGTAACTCACAAGTAAACTATGAGTAAATCTATGTTTGAATAACATAGATTGGCCATCCAGAAATTGGTGAACTACTGAACAGTATCTGAACTGTACTATGACCTGAGCCACCTTGTTAAAATGCTTGCTGCAAATAGGCGCTTGAAGTGGAGCAACTCCTGACCAGTTATCAGTTTACTGATCCTGATAGCAGAAACCTTGGAAGGGCTGACAGTCACCAAAGAAAAGCAAATATAAACATGTTCTAGAAGACACACTTTTTTTCTCTTACATCCAATAGTGGGACAAGACAAAGACAACTTTGAAACACTGCTGTGGAGACAATACTTTTACAAGCCATTTCAGGTAGCGGTCTGTGAGAACAATCCTCCTTAATTTATGCTGATGACTATTTTCAGGTTTTGAAATGTTCTCCTTTACTTGTTAATTCCAATTCAGCAAATACAAAGAAATCAAATGTAAGTGCAGTCATAAAATATAGAAAGGAAAAAATGTATCAGGAAAGTGCTCTTAAAAACATCAATTAGGCAATAAAATGTCTTCAGCTTAGGCCATTTGGTTAACATCTGTGAATGCTTTTGTGTTCTGCAGCTGGGAAAACACCAGTTCGTAAAATCTCTTTAGCTAGCAAAGTCACTGTATGAATAGATTATTTGTATTCTGCAGAAATGTTAATTGGCCACTCATTAAAAGTTTGATTGGTATATGTGAATGAAAAACGGGATTTGAGATCCCAAAAATATATTGAATAACGTGAAACTCTTTATCCTCTGTCAGGATAATGAGGATATATTCTGGTCTTCCCGAAGGAAGCAAGCAACACAAAACCTTAAATCCCGACATAAATGAAACCAGTACGCATTATGAGTTGAGAAAGGGGGGGAAAAAAGCGTTAAATCATATATGCGAGATGGTTTAATCAGTCACAGTCAAATTGCAACCATATTCGGCTCTTCGCAATTAACACCAGCCACCGAGAGAAGAGCGGGACACAGCGCTCCCCCACAGCAAGCGCCACTTGCTGCCATACATTTGATGGATCTCCACACAGAGCATTTCTCAGCGGCCCAGGGGCCAGGCCCGCAGCGTCCACCGCCTCGTCAGCACGTCGCTCCGGCCGGACACCCGCCGGTGATGCCCAGCCGATGGCCCCAGCTCTTCGGGACCGCTCAGGCGGCTCAAACAGTACCGGAGAACAGCCTGGGGCCTTTGGCGGCCGCTGCCTCCTCCGCACGTCCGCCACCTCGAGGGCAGGCCCGCAGCGGGCCCCGGCGGCCGCGGGCACGCTGCTCGGCACCTTCCCCCTCCGCGGCGACGGCGCGTCCCACCCAAGGCACCCTTTGGCTCGGACAAGCCGGGGCAGACCCTCTGCGGGTAAACCCCGCCTTCTTTCTGCCGAAATCCCAGGATTTCGGGAGGCTTGCACCGCCGGCGGGGCGGGGCGGCAGCGGGGGCCGCCGCCAAGATGGCTGCGCTGGCCACGGCCGTGGCTGCGGCGGCCGCCGCCGGGCAGCAACAGGTAAAGGCCTGGCCGGGGGAGCTCCCCTCCGCCGGGAGGCGGCCGCTGAGGAGTTCCAGCTTCGTGCGAGGCGCAGGGGTAAACGCTAAGAAGAAAGCTGTAGGAAGCAGTGCGGGATTGCCGGGCTGGCCTCAAAAGGGTAGCCTCGTAACCTGAAGAGGCGGTTTCGTAAGCTGTATTCCTAAGCAGTGCCTCTGTTAAGGATGCTCAGGGTTGCTCTTAATTAGATCTGGCGATTTGCCAGGGCTATTAAGCAGATTTCAGAAGTTAAGCTAGTGGTTTTCTTGGACAAGATGAAATGGGGGTAATCTGCCTATTGTAGATTGCATGCTTATGGTCAGGTAGGCAGTTTCTCTGACTCGCCAGAGGCTGACTGCCTGGTGTTGCGCCGTGGTGAGCAGCCTCTGTAAAAGCAAGCTGATGTTGCAGTCTTTCCATCTTCGTGCTGAAGAATGCGTTTTTGTGTACAGCCATCAGCTGGCCCATCACTCCCCGTTTTATACCCGTGCGACTTCAAATTAGTTGAATTGCACCGGTATAAGACTGAAGTAATGCTGTTACTCTGCACTGTGGTGTTGTCTGCTTAAAACTAACCAATGCACACTTAATACTGGGTTTGAATAATACTTGGTTTTGTATACGTACAGAATGACAGCTGTTCCAGTACTGCAGGTGCTGGTCGACAATTTCAGAGCTGGAAGATGAAAACTGAACAAGCTAAGAAAGTTGAATTCATAAGAACTGCAGAAAAGCTAAAAACTCAGTAAGTTAAATGCTTCATCATAAGTATATTTTCATGCTGTTCTGGAGGTAAAATAACTCAGGGTTCAAGGCAAGAATTCATGGTAAACCTTTAGGCTAAGATTTCCTTTTCAGGAGCTCAGGCAGGTTATTGTGGTTGTTGCAGTAGTTCAGGATAGGCTCGTGAGCTCCAGAACGCCCTGTTGTTCTAGTTACCATTTGGACTTTGGTCAGGCATCTTCTTTAGTAAGCTATTGCTGCACAAGATGCACAAAAAAGAAAGTGTGTGTGGCATGACTGAGTTCTCTGTTTTGCTACTCAGCTGTGCTTACCCTTCTAAGGACCTAAAGCCCTTAAGACGTACCAACAAAAGGGGAATTGCAGCAGCATTACAACAGCTTCCTCAGAGAAGATTGAAAGCACTTCATCTAAAATATCTAGGCCACTGCTTTGGAAAACGGGGGTGCAGGGCAGCTCACGCACAGAAGCGATTTAAATCTGTTTCCCCACATCTTGAGTAAGGACTGTAATGACTACGCTGGCAGCTGAAAGGATAGGGAGGTTTCTTCTTGCATGGCGGAGCTTTATGAGGAAGAGCTGATATAGCTGCCTGGCTGAAGGAGAGGTTTGTAGTTGTGAATCCTGAATGAACAGTGACACTTAAGTCTCACAGCAGTGTTTCATGCTATCTGACTGAATCACCTCCTCCTTGGTTATTCTGCATCCTGAGCTATGGCTCAAAAATTGACTGCTGGGTAATGTAGACGTTCCCAACCACCTTGAAACAAGGCATGCCATTTAACTCCTGCACATTGTCCGTAGTTGTTGCACTCTGAAGGCTTCTAGCGCGCTGTGTGGGGGAGATTTGGTACTTCGGTCTGGTCTTTGAATTCCAGTGGACAGCAAAGCATTTAAACTGTGAACCGTAAACTGCACCCGTGTAGGGGTTTGAACCATACAGCAGCAATTGTCGCTGAAGAATCAAGCTGCTACTGAAGAGACAGTTTCTTCGGCTGTCGGTAGTGTTGCTTAATCTTGGGAATCCTATCAGATCTCTCTGTAGTGTGTGGCACCAGTGTCCTGCTGTTCTGGCCTCTTAACGTGGTGGCACCAAACTTCACAGATGTGCTCAGGACTGCAGTCTCTTGCAGTCCTTTTGCATGTGCTGTTCTGTAGGTCAAACCCTAGTATACTGCCTCGTTGTAGTAAGGCAAAGCACATCCCACTCCGAGTTGTACTCTAAAGCTTCTGACCTTAGTAAGAAAGCAAAAGTCACCTATGGTGCTGTCTACTACACAAAAAGCATAGTCAGTAAGGTAGCAGCTTTAGTATCTTAAGTTATTTAAATGCTAATTAACTTGAATCTTCAGTGGCAGTAGTACTATTACTAGTACTAGGCTGAGGGAATGTATTTGTTTCGTCTGTGCTGGGGCTCCATCTATGTGTGCAACTGCATTAATACAGCCCGTGTCCGTCCCTGTGCTTTCCAATGAAAATCCTTGTTAAGGCTCCCCAATAGCATACAGATAAAATTTCAGGCCATTTCAGTGTGTTAACCACTGCCTGTCGGCGAGGTAACGTCCTTGTTAACTTCTTTCTCTTGTTCAAGTTCTTGGGTCACTTTGGTGTGTAGTCTTATAACTGCAAAAAGATTTTCCCTGAAAACAGCTGTAGGAACAAACCAGTGTTTTGTATAAAATCTAAGTCCGGTTGACCCAGCCTTACATGGAATAGTAACCTTCGAAAATCTTGGGGTTTTGCTAAGTATTCATGTTTACTTGGTGTGGCAACCTTTGTTTCCAGGCTTGCAAATATAGAAAAAGAAAAAAATGGACATCTTTACAATAGGAAGAGTGATTTCAGGGTAGAATACAGCATACTAGAGGAACTGGAACGTAGCATGACTGTCAGCAGGAAAACTGAAAGTAAGTGGAGTTTTATTTGGGTTTTTGTTTGCCGCTTTTTTTTTAAATTCATTTGTTTATATGGTTTAATAATCAGTAATACAGGGAGATTAGTTCAGGTGGAAGGTTGATGCTGATAAAAGTGTGGCATTTCACCATGTGTGCTGCTTAGGAAGAAGACTTCCACAATTGCAAAATTCAGAAGCATAAACATTTTGGACCTTCTATGTTATTAACTGTTTTCTTTTCATCTGGAATGTAGCAGATACCACCCACAACAACTTCTGTGGAGAGTTACTGTTTTAAAAACTTGGAATCAATTTTGTGTGTGTATTGCAAAATCTAATGTAGTCTAGCTAAGGTACATTAAATACATACTTACTGCAACATAAGTTTTCACACACTGATTGCTGCCTTTAAATATACTTTTAAACAGTTCTGTGTTGCATTTTAAAAATTTGTGGATAATTAATATTCATAGTCTAAATAGCGCTGTGAGGTGGTACACAGTCTGTCCTACAAGTGTCTGTTTCACTTGTGGACTAATGAAATACTTCAGGGGAAAAAAATGATTCCCTGGTCAGAGTACCTAGATTCTTTCAAAAGTAATCAAATAAACCATGCTATGCCCTCTGATATAGAAGATACCTTACAACAACAAAATAAGTTGAAGAAGGGAAAGGACACATAGAGACAACTAAAAATACACTTACCTTACAAATCTGTACGTGTTTCAGTGTGTGATCTTTTAATTAAGGAAACTTACCATATCCTTTACATCTTGCAATCCTTAAGAAATATAAATATTTCCAAGCAATGACTAAGCTAAAAAGTTCAGAAATTTTTCCAGGTGTAAGAAGGGAGCATGGAAGTGTGGATGGAGATACTGTTGTGAGATAGTAGAGGACAAAGGTGAGAGGTGTAAGGCACTACATGTGAGATGTGAAGGAGTGTTAGATTATGATTTTTTACGGTGTGTACTAGAACCCCCAAACTTCCCATTTACTATGTTCAGGTCTTTCAGCATGATCTATCTGCTCTCAAACTTTCTGTGTTGTTAGAAGGAACCAGTAGGGTCATGTCTTAGCTACATTTTGTTAACGTTCAGGTCTTGGGACTCTGTTACCCCTTCCTTAAACTGAATCCTTTAGGATAGAAGATAAAGCTCCTTAGTGCCTGATGTATCCAGAACTTCATCCTCATTGGTATTGTATTTATGGATTCACGAGGAGGCAAGTGGTAACAAACCAAGTAACTGCATGGATGCTTGGAGTATAGGAAAACATTGATTCTACTTTAGTTAACACAGAAAACAAATAAATCTCATTGAAGTAGTACATTTACATATGCTTTCCAGTTTGTTTTCATTGCTGAGTGTTTGGAGGTCTACGTCAGAGTCTCCCTCAAAATTCTAGAGGAGGTGTCGTCTTCATAGGCAATATTCTCCCAACTCCAGGGATAAAAGTTGTTGGTTTTTTTTACCTGATAAAAAAGGTTTTGGGGAAAAAAAAACCAACCCCCCAAAAAAAACCAACCCAGAAAAACGCTGATTTAATCTAGATATGACTATCCTGTTGATCTCTTTAGAAATACAAGCTACTAATTTAAAAATCTGTTGATGCTGTGGGGGGAGATACATGGCCTGTGCAGTCAGCTACATGCAGTTACAGTCATGTTAAAATGCCTAGTATTATTGCAGTTTCATCAAACGGAATTTGTGTCCCTGCTTAGATGAAACTTCATTGCACTTGTTCTTGTATTTAATTTAATGCACAAGGAAACTGTTTGAATTATCAGCACCTTATTTTGTTTAACAGAAGCTAAAATCCTGCAGCAGCTATCAAAAATACAAAATAATGTGAAGAGACTTCAGCAACAATTAAAAGATGTGAAGCCTACACCAGAATGTAAGTGGTGATGACAGATTTAAAAACATTTTCCTGTATAGACAGGTTTCTTGCATACTTGGGCTTGTGATTCTCCTGCAGACTTTGGATACTCCTTCTCCAGTCTGTCTGCTTTTCCAGGAATCTGGGGAGGGAAGACTGAATGTGAGAAATGGTGAAAGATCATGTAGTTCTCTGTGGAAACAAAGCAGCTTACCCTGTCTTAGAAGTGTTGTGGGTTTGTTTCTTTAGACTGTTGAAAGCCAGGTATTTTCTACATGTAATTCTTTGCCTTATGTAAAACAAAGTTAGTATTCTAGTGCCATTTAGATACGGCTCCGTTTCACCTGGTAAGAGGTCACAGAGTAGGGTCTACAGGGAACTCATTTCTAGCTGTCCAGATGGCTTGAAGTGTAAGTTGGAATATTCTGTGGAAAACGCTGAAGCAGTGCGTTTAGTTTGGATGTTTTGAAACTTTTGGGATAATAGGTGCTGAAAGAACCATTCTCCTGTGATACCCTATTACCTCGTGTGGAGCTCAGATTGAAGCCCTCCTACTAGCTGAAGGCTTTCTGATGCTAGGTGAAATGCACCTCATTTAATTTATTTGGTGTCTGTTCTATAAAAAATGCATTATCTTCTTAAACTATCAGCAGAGATATGAAGAAATAACAAGGCATGAAAGCTGAACTAAGAGTTTTAGATGATGTAACTGTACCAATTTAATTTATTCTTTTTTTAAAGCCAGGTTAATTAAACTATGTGTTCAATATATAGAGATGTTGTGCTGGTTTAAAACAGATTCTAAAACTTTTTTTCTGCCATTGCGAAATAGATCTTCTCTACACAGCTGTCATACTGTCTTTTTCCATATCAGGATTACAGCATGCTGACAATACAGTATAAAGTCTTACTTTGATGTTTCTTTGTCAGCTTTGTAAAAGTAGTGACCTGTAGCTTAAATAGGATTGCTACAGTCTGGTATAAATCAAAGATTTGAGTGTGCTTCTTAAGTCACTAACTGCATTGTTACAGAAAAACAAAAGTAGAAACTCTTTAGGATAATGCTGTCTTTGTGAATCAGTTGAAGGTTACTCAGAATGAGACTTGTTTGATGGAAATAAACATTTATACTGGGATTTGCATCCACTTAGCTAAATCACTGTGAAATCACACCTTTTGAAGAAATTAGAGTTTGTCTTTTAAGGCTGTTTGAGATGGAAATGCACGCTTTTTTGTACACTGAAATAAAGGTGTCCCAGAAGTCTCTGCAAGTGCCTACATTTCTGGAAAGTGCTAAATTACTGGTAAATACTGTGGACTTAAGTGATACGCTCTTTTCTTCTTTTCCTTTTTAGTTGTTGACAAGCTCAAGGAAATTATGGAAGAAGTTGAAAATGCAATCAATGCTTTTAAAGAGGAACAGAGGCAAATGTATGTTTATACATGCCTCAGCTACGAGAAAAAGTGCTTTCATAAGACACAATGAAAACTTTGCATTAATCAAGTAAACTGTTCTTTTGATTTACTCTTTTGCTAGTGATTCCTGTGGTATGTAAATCAAAACTCAGGCTATCAATGTTAGAATCTTGCTAAACAGCCTTCTAGAGAGGCTGTTTATATAGCTATCGCAGTGATCCAATGTAACAACGGATTGTGAAAAGGCTTTTCAGAGAAAGGCTGCAGAAGAGATTACATTGTGGGTTTTCTGTTGTTGCTGTTGTTCTGTTTTTTAAGTGGGTGGAGT
>VZTL01063834.1:47201-57279 GCA_013400535.1 Scopus umbretta
GGGCAGTCGCGTTGACGGGATATCTCTCCTGACGGGCGGCCCGGCCTCCAGCGGCTGGCGGGCAGGGCGCGGCCGAGGCGCCGCGGTGGCGGAAGGGAGAGCGCTCCCTGGGATTCTGCCCACCAGCAGAGCAGCTCCCAAAAACGGGAGTTGACATAGGGGTTTAGTCTGTGCTCGCTTAAACTGTCCGGTATCCCGGAGGGGAGACTTGTTGATCCTTTTAATCTGTTTTCAGGCCTGTGCTTCACTCTTCTAATCCACACTGGAAGCCAATTTTAAAATAAATGGCTTAAGCCTTTTGCAGCTCAAAGTCAGCATGCAGGACGCTCTTGTTTATGGAACAGAAATAATTTAAGTCTTCATTAGCTAGCATAAGAGTTAAAATATTAGTGAAGTAGGTTCCTCACTTTGGATTAGAGGGACCATTGTCATGGCTTCAGAATGTGTCTATTTCAGATGCTTTAAAGTCTTCACGTAAGGTAGTCAGTTACATCTGAGGCACAAAAAGATCGATAATTTGACTGTCAAGCTGCACTTGATAAAAACTTGGAGACATGTAGAGGGTTCGGTCTCATATTCAACCAATAAAATCATCAGATGCTTTTTACTTTGTAAGCTCCTGCAGGTCATGCTGTGAAGAATGCTTAATGGCTTTGATCAAGCCTTCCTGCTAAATCAAGCTTCATCGCAGTTGAGAGTACAGACACTTGGCAAAAACGTGTAAGAATAGATAGTACCGAACTGTGTGTGGAATAACACATAACTTTATATTTAAAAGGAGAGTTAGAAATCTTGATTTCAGAGACATAAAATCATTTATTCATTAAGAATTAGCTGATGTTTCAGTGTACTTTGTCAGTTATTTTAAGTGACAGCAAGAGAAAGTCTAGGCATGCTATACTCTTCACTCTTTCTAGGCATTGAAGTTACGATAACATGTAGATGCATTAGAATCATAATGCAGAGGGCTAACCTTAGCCACACTGACATATGGAGAAGGGCTGAGCAAGTGGAGTTTGTTCAGCCTAGAGGAGGGAGGATCTGATCACAGCCTTCCATTACTAAGAAACTAGGTACAGAGGAAGGTGGAGGTGCACCTCAGCAAGGAGCACAGTGGTGGGGCAGGAAGCTATGGGAATAAGTTGCTTCAGGGAAAATTGTCTTGGGTGTAGGAGGAATGTTTTTCACCATTAGAGCAGTTTGCCACGAATAGGTTGCCCAGTGAAGTGCTGGAGACTCCCTTGAAGACTTGGCTTGTCAGGATCCTGGATCATCTCATCTCAGGCCCTGCTTTCCACAGGAGGTGGGACCAGTGATCTCCAGAGGCCCTTGGCAACCTAGATATTTATGTTCTGTGATCTACATTGGCAGGTTGTCACAGTTTGCCACTGAGCTGAAACAGAGGCTGTAGTTTATGTGGGGTCTTCCCCAGTCTTCCTAAATAATAATACAGATAAGGCCAGTTGTTTTGAGAACTCTTGAGAAATTAATAGCTATCTGAGCTTAAATTTAGTGTGTGGTCATAGTAGCCACAATACATTAAGTAAACAGCATCCAGTGTATTGTACGTAATGGCTGTGCAACACTGAAAAAACGGTTTTCTGAAAATGATGTCTGTCAATCTGAAACTATTTCAGGATGCCTTATTTTTTGGCTAATGAGCACGGGTTAAGCCTTCAGTTAGAATAAAAATTGCTGTCATCTGAATTCATGCATTTTTTTGAAGTTGTTAAGTTTTTACTCAGAAGTTCTTCAGTTCTGTTACACTGATTTTGTGATCAGCGTTCGGCAGATGTACATACACATCTGTTAACAAATTTTAAGCAGGGGATTGAACCATGAATGCATCTTCCCCAGTTGAACCTTGAGGGTACTAAGTTTGCCTTTTTCACGAGTTCAAGGTCACCGAGTTCAGCAAGCATCCTGAGCTGCTACTGCTGCAGAAGGAAATGCTGTTACCCTTTTATTCTCACCTCCCTTGTTCCTGCATTTGTGTGGCCCCGTGTCGAATTAGATGGGGAAACTCAACTAAATTAAAGAGAGACTTGTTAAAAAAATTATTTGTCAGTGAGTAGATTTTGGTTCACTGCACTGCAGCAGAAACAACTGCATTTGTTGTCACCAGGCGGGGTGGTAGAGGATGACATTTTCCATACAGTGCTGGTCCATTGTAACTTAAGCTGTAGTCACTAAGAGAGTAGGTACAAGGATAAAGAATTTTGATTTCGTATTCTTAACTTACAGGATCAGAGCCAGTATTTTTGTCTATAGTTATTGCATGCAGCATCAGCAACAGTAGTTTGTTAGTAATCTGGTTGGTAGCATCTTGTACCTGATGCATCAGTACCATGAAGTTTTGCAGGAGAACGCAATTCTCCTAGTCTCTGAAGTCTTTCAGATTGTGGTGCTTCATGATGCTCTTTGTAGCACACTTACTCAGTTTCTCAAATTGGTCACTGCAAATGCTTTCTGAACTTTGCTGAGAAACTAGTCTTTGTCCGTGCCTGAAGATGAAGAGCTCTGAATCTGTCATCAGAAGTGTCTTTACTTACTTGTCTTGGAGGGGAACTTAAGACAAATTATACCTATTTTGTAAGCTTTTGGTAGGTCAATTAACAAATAGATTTCAGCTGTCAAGCTTTCATGATTGACTTCCTAAATTAATACACATGCAGTAACTAAAGTGGTAGAAGGCAGGAAGAAAAGATACAGTGAAAGTAATGCTAAACTTCGCTGCTGTCTTACAAAGGGCTGCCCTTTGTGGAAATTGCTGTATGTAAAGCTTTTACATTTCATGCTATGTGTCAGCTAAGGTGCTGGTAAGAGTTGTCTGTGTTAGTCTCAGAACATGTGTCTGTTAATTTTCTTTGAGGTGGGACAGTGTCTGGAGTAAGGATGCAGTATCTAGATGGCTGTATCAGGACCTGTCTACGTCCAGTGGTGCCAGATGTTCTTGCCCATCGTATGTGAATTCCAACACGCTGTACGGGCTGTTCTTTAATCATGCTGGTACTATTACTAAATGAGTAAACTGAAACAAACTATATGTAAAACCACTTTTTACATTCATTTATCTGATATGTGTATTTTTAAGTATACATGAGATCTGCTGTCCATCTTATATGTACAGCCTTGTGGTTTGGGACCTAGTTTGCAGCAGTTTCTAGTGCTGAAGTTGGCATGTTGTTTGTGCCTAACTGGAAGTAGCTTAGCTAGGTAATGTAGTGTGAAAACATCTTTAAGTAGTTTCAGTAAAAGATTGTCAAGCTTAGTGTTTGTGAAAATTGGAAAATATACGCAAGGTTTCAAAGAAATAATTTACTGTAGCTGAACAGTAAATTCCTTGTTTTTTTTTATAGAAGTAGTGGTTTTATTATCTATTATCCAGAGTCAGATTTTGGGTTACACAGATCTGATTAATGGCAAAAGTTGCTATAAACCTTGAAGTGTTAATTTTGTAATTTGAAAGACAATTTTTTAGTCATCAGATGGCTTAAAAGGTACTCTAGTTTGACATAGAAGTACCTTTATGCACAACATACTTGTTTCGGTGTTCTATAGTGAAAAACTTTATTTGTAATAATAGTAGTAGAGACATATTTTAGAATCCAGTGATTACAGGTAAGTTTACACTTTCTGTCCTGAATACTTGCAGTAATGGAGCTCTACCCTATTCTGTGGTGGGTTGTTTTTTTGTTTTGTTTTGTTTTTTTGCAAGGGCCTTAGAGCTGCGCAGAGGGACTTTTTGAATAGGGAATGTTAGTGTTCAATATCCAAGCAGATTAAAGATTAAAACCTTTTGTTTGTAAGAGTGGTATGAAAAGCGATGCAAAAGCTTAGGGTCAAAGTAAAAAGTAGTGTAAAGTCAAGTAACCTCACCTTAACAAGTCATCATTATTCAGCTGAGTTGTGGCCACCGCTTGTGCTATGTAATCCTAGATGATGACAGTTTTGACGAAGTTGTTGACTTAAATTCTGCTTGTGAATGGCCACATGATGACTATAGTATCCAGTCAGCCCACTGGTAGGAATGTCACCCTTTGAGGCTGTGCAGTTTTACTGAGATCAGTGTCTGCTGCATCATCATTTGGCTGCTGTGTTTTAATTAGAATAATTCTTCTGGAGGTTTGTTTTGGGCAGACTCACATCACTGTTTTTTTCCTTGGTCTTATTGTTTGTGGTTCTGATGCAGAACCACACACAGAAATTAAATGGCTGTAGAGGCTTCTGTCCATATTGCCTATTCATCTCCAGTGGTGCCTGCCTGCTGATGGCCAAGGTGGCTCACCAGCTCACGAGGTACCTGAAATTATAATTTAGTCTCCTAAGGAAAGCTGGCATTGGCTTTTGGCTTTCTTTAGCATGCTAAACTAGTTTCTGCCTGTGTAGCAGCTGTTTCACAATCCATCATCTTATCTGGTGAAAGGAGAGCAAGAATTTTTAGAAGAAGGATAGGTAGATGCAAGTGTGGGTGGCAAAATATACATCCAGCTAATTTTAATCCGAGTCAGAACTTCCAAGGTACCACTACATGAACGTTTTCTTTCATAGCAAGCTATCTCAAATTCCTAGCCCAGTGCTGTTGGTTTGGTGCTCTGTGAGAGCAAGTAATGCAACTGTTTGAGGGGTTGTGCTGTAAGCTGGATGACTGCAGTGGTTTGAGGTAAAAACAAAACCCTCAAAGAAGGTGTTGGTTAACAGGTATGGTAGCACACATTTATGGAAGGAAATGAACCGTGGGCAAGAAGGATAGTCAGCATGCCAGCTACTGCACCTCCTGTATTGGATACTTGGATTTTGACATGCTTAATTTTAGGTGTTTAATTAAGTTAGTCATCTAGGCTCCTTTACACCAAAGGAGACAAAATAAGTACCTCTACTTGGTAATTCATCCCGTGTGCCTGTTTATACATTGATTGATTACAAAGGAAGCGTTGCTGTTTGACATGTAACTTTTAAGCACCTGAAATGGGGTTTGGGACACGAGAGACAGCTTACTACAGTTCAGGGTTACTTTGCACTTACTGCTTATTTAGGGGATTGTTCATGTAAGAATGCACGGAGAACTAGTGCTCCATATGTTAATGTTTACTTTGTAGTGTTTTTTTCAGGTAAGCAGGCCCTTAGGCTAATATCTGAATTGGCATATCATTACCATATAAAAGGAGGGGTGGCTTATGTGAAAAGTCTTGTTGAGACAGAAAAATGTTTACAGTGCAAAGAACATAATTTTGTCCAGTAGAGAAATTTCATGCTTTCTGAGCTAGGCTCTATGTGTTGCACCACTGTCAAAGGCTGAGATTTCATAGATGTTTCTGTTTCTGCAACCGTTTGTTAATTTCCCCATGATATTTATGGTGGGAAGTGTAAGTCTTATCTTTTTCTTTTAGGTTGACAATTGCGTTTTTCGCACTCTCTGGTCTGGATATGTTGGATTCCTTAGATGTGGTGAACAAAGATGATATAATAGAATGGATTTATTCCCTGCAGGTCCTTCCCACAGAAGACAGTGAGTGAGTTTTTAGTTTTTTTTATTGATATTAACATCTTTACTTTTGCTTTTCACCTGGGGAATAGTGGATGGCTCTCGATTTTTATAAAATACAAGGTTGACCTTCCTGAAGTGCTGTCCTGATAATTTCAGATAGCAATGTCAAGCAAATCCTAGAAATAGATCCCTCTAAAGTAATAAAGCTAGAAAAAGCGATTAGTTTGGCTTTTTTATGTAGACAAGGTGAAGCTATGAAATTAATTTGAAGACAGTATAGAATGATAGTGAAGTTGCACCTTTAAGCGTCTCAGAGGAATGTTTCACTTGGGTCTAAAAGAAATGTGTATGTTATAGGAGTATTACAAGTCTGCTGGCGATTATATTGACTGCCACTAATTGTACCTATGCCAGGAGCTCTGAGCACAGGTGTGGTTATTTGGAACAGCTTGTGGAAAATGGGATGTGTAAAGTTAAGAACCAAAAGGGATAAATGCTTCAAGATTAAAAATCTGTTCCTTAGATCTGTGAACATTAAATTTACTTGAGGTTTTTTAGACAGAGTAACGATGTTGCTGTGTCCCAGCTGTCCTCAGATGGGAAGGTGTGTAGCAGATCCAAGCTGGGGAGGGAGCACACAGGAAGTGTCCCTTTCCTTGGTGACTTGGCAGAAGTGAGGGAGGTGCTGTTCCTGTGGGCTAGGTGGCACTGGCAATTTTCTCAGTGGTAGAGGGGGTGGAAGGAAGGGAGGTGTGGGCGAGGCACTGGTGCTTTATGCCAGGAGGTGCTGGCGTGTTGAGTGGTGGTGTGGGGACAGCTCCAGGCTGGTCTCTAGAGAAAAGGTAATTCCGGGTGCCCATCTGTAAAATTATGAACGTGTTCTTTGTATGTTGGATGGCTGTAGAAAGAAAATTGTGTGTTTCCTTATATCTAGTCTAATTATATACTACAAATTAGGTCTCTTCCTTAAAAGCAATTTTATGAAATACAAGCATTTGTATGAAGTAAGCATATGGAAGTCAAGATTGCTGATGCTTGGTTTTTACAGTAATAAAACGATCCCTCTTCTTATCCTGGAGACTTACAAACCATCAGATCCACCCCAGGCATTAGTTCTAACAGATTTGTTTTTTTCTTGTGTTGTATTCCAGGACTCATTATAGAAAATTAGGGGTTTGGATCATATAATTATGCACGCAACATTTTTAATCATACGAAGGTTCCTGTCCCTTAGCATTAAAAAAAATTTCCAGGGTGTACATGCTCTGTTTTTAGGAGTTGCTCTCTTTCTGATATTTGTCCTAGTCTTCGGGAGTGTATGCTGAAGGAACAGTGAGGTTTGCAAGACAGATTAGAATAGGCATTTTTTGTTTCTTTGTCTTTGACACTGTGCAGTAATTCTCGGGGGGGAGGGGATGTCTACCTAGTCGAGGTTTGGAATAGTCCCATTGTCAAGAGTCTCCTAGGGAGGGCAGTATAAATCTCAACATGCAGATGTGGAGGCTAACAGTCCAGGGCGCAGCTGAGATGTGCTTCTTTTTCTAGCTATCATCCCATCATAAAACTACCCGAGAGTAGTTTTGAGGAACGTGCTTTTGGAAGTGTGTTCTGTGCTTTTAAGTAATAAATCTCTCCTTTTCACCAGAAGAACAAACTTTCCTCCAGTCCTGTATTTTCATATCACATCATAAAAACATTCTTAGGCCCTTAACGTTTTTGGTAATAACACTATCTAGTCACTTGACCCCTAAAACTTCAGCATGATATTTATTCCATTTTTATGTCATCTAATGGACAGTAGGTGATGCAAGATGTAAATGATACCAACAGCAGCAAGTTGGATAATGGACAGCTAAATGTGCAAAAAGGAAAGTATACCCTCCTGTAATGTCTACTTTCAATAAAATGTATTGACTTTATGGTTGTTTTTTTTTAATCCTGGATGTGTGCAATGTTTGTTAATTGGTAGCCTCCCAGCTGTGGAGTTCTGACTCCCTCTTTTGGCCTGTTTGAAGAAGTAGCTGAACTCTGGTAGGCTGCAGCTCTGAAGTTTTTAATTTCAAAATACTTGTACATCTCTAATTAAAGAGAATGGTTTCTAGCTTAATGCATCAGAATCCTTAGAGGTTACAACAAACAAACAAAACCAACAACAACCTCCCCCCCCTAACCCCAAAACCCCTTTACTCTGCTTTAAAGAAACATTCTATTGTATCTTTTTTACATGCGTGCTGATAAATCTCTCTTTCTGTGGAAAATTGTTTTTTAATAATTTAAATTATAACACTGTTTTAAGACATAGTTTGTGGAATGATGAATTCCAGTAATCTTGCCTTAAGTAACTGTATTGTATTTGATGCAAGTCTTCATTAATTTTGGCTTTGGGACTGAAAAACTATTTAAAACTTACGGTTTAAATTGGAATATATTTTTACAGAATCTTGGGGTTTGTTTTTGATTATGTCATTGGTTGAATTCCTAAAATGAGCAAACAGATAAATTTCTCTGTGGTTCATGTTTGTCCCTCCAAAGGTTCCATATCCATAGCACTTCGGTTGATTTTTATTTAAAGCACTTTTGTAAGACAGCAAATTCAAATTATTTTGAGAATTAATGCTACCTTACAGTCATTTTTCCAATGGATGGGAGACAGAACAGTTGATGCTCTGCAAACTTAATATCTGTTCATTCTTATCAATAACTGTTACAGTAGGTGTACTGGCTGGGATAGAATTTATTTTTTCCATAGCAGTCCACATGCTGCTGAGTTTTGGGTGTATGGCTAAAACAGTGTTGGTAACACACCAGTGTTTTAACTATTGCTGCGCAGTGTCTGCGCAGCACCAAGGCTGTCTTTTCCCCCCTCTGCACCCCTTCTCCCCCAGCAGATGCAGCATGGGGACACAGCCAGGACAGCTGATCCCAGTGACCCAAGGAATACTCCATGCCATCCGACACCATGTTCAGCAGTAAAAGCTTGGGGAAAGGAGGAGAAAGGGGTGATGTTTGTGGTTCTGGCATTTGTCTTTTTGAGTAACCCTTCCATGTGCTGAGGCCCTACTTTCTGGGAAGCAGCTAGACACCTGCCTGGCCGATGGGAAGTAGTGAATTAATTCCTCCTTTGCTTTGCTTGTGCTCACAGCTTTTGCTTCACCTATCAAACTGTCTCTGTCTCAATCCATAAGTCTTCTTGCCTGCTTTTTTGCCCTCCCATGGGAGGGGGAAGTGAGTGGGTGGCTGCGTGGGTGGTTAGTTGCTGGTTGGGTCAACCTGCCAGAGCAGGGCATTACAGAACCTGGTAGAAAATTCAGAATTTGGTGATTTAGAAAGCTGCTTAGATTCTCACATTATACTGTGATCGTTTTAGGTAACATGTTTGTATTGACTGGTATGTGATATGTCTGATCGCTAATGAAAGCTTCAGTTCAGAGGTTTGTAGCCTTTGAAATTTTTATGTGAAACTAAGGCTCATGAATGCAAAGTGGTGGGATCCTGATCTCACTGAGTAAGAAAGCATATTCTGTGAGCCTAATTGAAATGCACTAGAGGAAGCTGAAGGTTAAGGTCTTTCAGGATAGACTGTATTGTATTCTTCTGTGGGTTTATTGTAACAGTGATTCAAACAAATAATGTCTTTTAGGTACCATTATTTCAGCTCAAGTGTTTTAGAGACTGACTCAATACCAATTCTAATTAGGAGGGAATGGCATGTCACACACTGGAGCTGACTGTCACACAGAAACCTATGATCCTTAGCTGAATGCTTGGTCTCATGGCTGTCTTCTGCTTATTTAAAGGGCCTCTGTCCTCTATAATTCCTGCAAAATAGTTTGGCTTTATATTCCATAGATTTTGGCCATTGTTACTTTTCCTTCACTTTTAGTAAATGCTCTGCTTGTGTGCATGGCTAATACATGTTTTTGTTTTGTTTGTGTGTTCACTGCAGAAAGACATCACTGTATTTCCTTTTAAAAAGAAGTTGAAATTATTTGGGTTTTTTTGAGGAGGGTGGTGCTCTTTTGCAAGTCTTATCAGAAATGATACGTATTTACACTAAGATGTACTTTTTAAAGTGTTAGTGAAATTGGAAATGGGTTGACAAAAGACCCTGTTTTAACTGCATAATCTTAAGATTCGTGTCACATCAGAGCTTTACTGTTTTTTTTCTCTCATAAAGCAGCTCTGGGACAGAATTTCAGATTTGTTTTAACTATTTTAAAATGCAACTCGTAGCAATGTCAGATACATTCCAGTTTCTTGCAGGTCACATTGCAAAAGAGTGAATCCAGAGCTCTGTGCTCAAGTAATCTAATTACAGACAGACAGTGAAGGCATGCTCCTTGGCTGTAGTCATCCACCATCCTCCCCCACAGCAACACTGGCACTTGTTTGACCCTGCCTGAGAGCTGGTTTAGCTTGTTGAAGTGGCAGAAAAGCATGCATTTGTTTATCTAACAGAAGGTTAACTTTGTGTTGCATTCGTGAGCTCTGTTGGCTGGGAGTGATAGTAAGGGAGACGAAAGCAGATTGTACTTTTTGACAGCTGGATGGTTCACTGGCTTCTCTGTACTAAGAAATGGCACCGAAAGA
>VZTL01063835.1:0-38706 GCA_013400535.1 Scopus umbretta
CTGACAACAAACAAATTGCTAGTCTGATCTTTTAGTGTCACTTCCCGCTGAGCAGATTTCAAGCAACACTGCTGGCTCCTTGTCAGAAAACAATGTGCTTGAGCCCTGTTCTGCAATAAATGGTTCAACCAATTTACTGTGTTCATTTGAAACTCACAGGAGTATTCCCAATGCCTGGCCTATAGTTCTTATTTGGCAAATGATTTTATTATAAACTGGTATCATAGCGAATCCATTTTCTTTAAGGGGTTTTGCTGCTGTTTAATGGACTGTCAGTATAATTTAGATTTCATCTATTTAAACTCATTCAAGCCTGGCTCCTGATTGTACAATAAATGGAACATATTTCTATTCAACAAAATTAATGACAGCTAATTGTAGTCTGCAGTTCCCAATTTTATAAAAGCAACTGTTCTGCGGTTCAGGCACCCAGCTACATGATTTCCCACACTAATTATTTTTCTGCACTTTTCATGCATGTCCACAACACTAAACGGTTCTTCTTGCAAGATGCATTCAGACATACTTTGTTATCAATTTTGATTACCAAACATTTTCTTACAGAAAACAGTGTTACCAAAAAAATGCCACGCTGGAAGCAAAGAGTTGCAGATGCTAGGCCAGTAACGCACGCTAGGGTATCCTCCCATCTTAGAATTGGTTTCTTCTTTCAATTAAATACATGAAATGGGAAGAGGGGTGGGAATAAGAGTGTAGGCCACTAAAAAATTAAATAACCAGTTAGTCCGAGAGCTCCTTCTTTCGCAACAGATAAGCTTCACTGCATGCATGCCGTTTAAAACAGTCTTTTCTGATCTTTTAAGGTCACGGCAGACTTTTGCTAGAGGTGCCACATTTGCTCCAAACACTTCTCACTGATATTTTACAAATGCCTGCATAGCCACCTGTCTCTCAAACCTGAACTGGATGCCATTCAATAGCTCCTCATGGACACACATTTCTGAAGTACTGTGGAAGACACAGAAGACTAGCAGTACCACAGATGTACCCCATCGCTACGCGACCTCACTTTTTTTAGATATCCTTAATGTTTTTCTTATTATTTTATTTCTTATTATTTTTCTATTAAAAAATCCTTAATGTGCAAATTACAATGCACTTGAGCGATGGATATGAGTAATTTCTCCGATACCTTAAATGCAAGCATTAATAATAAGCCTTAAGAAACCAACAGAAGAAGTTCTGATGGTCTACATTAAATCAAGTGAACAATCTCCACAATGTCTTCACGTAGAGCATGCAATTGGCCAATACACACAAAGACCTCAAGAGATTAAGGGATCAAGATTCTGCATCACTCAAGACACAGAATCTTTGTTCTCATGCACTTCTCATTCACTTGTGTCTCCCAAGTTTTGGTAATGAGTGAAAGGTGACATAAATCAACAGCATACAGTAGGCTCGTGAAACTGTACTTAATGCGGAAACTGGCATCTTTACATGGCTTCAAATCCACGAAGCTCTTCTATTGGACCATGCATAATTATAACTCTGTGCTCTAGTAGGCAAAACAAGCACACCAAGAGGACTTGGAAGAGAAAACTCTTCTATTCCCAAGCCCACCACAAACACCAAATGGTTGCTTAACTTCTCTCCCTTAGCTACCCTTTTGATAATTAAAGCACAACACACTACAATACCTCATCAAAATATGGATAGGCTTTATTTGTGTAGCCCTCAAGTAGAAAAAAAAATTACAGCCATTACTGTTTCCCTAGTAATTGGCCTATCACTTCATCTTCCCGATTAGACAAACGGAGAGAGAGCAACACGGTTTCTAAGTTGTCGGTGCAGCCCTGAACAGAAGCACACGTTCAGAAAGGGAAAACGAAATGTGTCACTTGGGTGAGGATAATTTTCACAGAATACTGTATTTCAGATACTGCAGTCTGTTGCCTCTAAGCCTGCTGTGATGCAAATACAGACACTCCCATCAAGTAAGCTTATGTGATACTCTATTGTCTGCTAACCTGATATTCACCTACCTGCAAACACCTAGCAGCACTGGAAAAAAAAAAAATCTGTATTTAAAAGCGCCAAACCAATACATATTTTCTGAAACAAAAAATGTTTTCCTATTGTTTAAATTTGTAAATAGCTCTGAGATGCTTTTTATACAGAACACATTACTGCAGCAGCTGTAAAGCTGATCTTACAGCAGAAGTGTGTTTATTTTGTTTCAACACTGGTATGTTACCTTTTTAAAGCCTAATGATCATGCTAGTGTACTAGTCAGCTGCTTAAATAAGAAATGCCCATTTCAGGAAGAAAAAAAAAATGCTTTCCTCACTACTAAGAAAAGAGGAGTACAATCACCACAGTAAAGATGCAAGCACGAATTTTCAAGCCAAAGAAAAATAAACATATGTCTACATTTAGGTATATTTCTTTCCCAAAGAAACAATACGAATTAAAAAGTCTTAAACCTATTATCAGTTTTCATGCACATCTAGCTGCTCCTTTTACAGCAGGGTTTTTTGATCCTTTTTTGCTTTAAATATCTTCACTGCTTTTGGTAAAAGTATCCATAACACATTATGGACTTTGAAGAAAAAAAAAAAAAAAAAATTTCTGTCTGGACCATATTNNAAAAAAAAAAGAAGTCTAGATCGATCCATTCTTCCTGCCAATGCTGAAAGCAAGCAAAAATATTTCCTTTTGTAGCTCAATTTACTTGAGATGCCTCTTTAGAGCAACACATGCCATGCCACCAGATACTGTTTATAAGAAAACTATCTCTTTAGGACAAAAGGAAAACCAAATAGGTTGCTCAAAATTTATGAAATTACAAGAGGGGAAAATATTCAATGATCAGTTAGAAGATATCCAGTTACAGACGTAAATACCTTACCAGTGTGGCCCATCAAGCAGTAACATGAAAACGGAGATACTTTTAAAGGAGAATTTATTTGCATCAATTCTTACATAAATAAAGTTATATTTACCCTCTTCCATTTTCTATTCCACTTGGAAACAATAAAAAGCAGTCTCGCTTTAACACACTCTCTTCACTTAGCCTGCTTACACATAGCACTGAGTGTCAACCCTGGAGAGAAATATCTCCCTCACCTATGAACTTTCTCTTCCATCCCCCCATGAATACTTCTACAAGATATTTTCACAAAATCGGTATTCCAAACTGAAGCAGCAAAGGTTAGTCCCAGGATCAAAATTCTGACAGAATAAATTTCACTCCCTCCCTCTCCCAATTTATCAGAAAAATCTCCAGAGAAAAGTTAAAGCAATCTTCTGGCATAAAGTAAACCGCTGTGCTACATGGCAAATAGCATCATGCCCAGTACAGAAGCTAAAATGAGAGTTTAGTTTACTGCTTGCATAGGTGTTGCCATTATAATTGACCAAACACTCCTTTATCTAATGGTCAGTGAAAGACATGGCAACTTCCACAGAGTAAAAGTAAGAAAAAGGGCTGGTAAGTTCATAGGCTAGAAGTTCAAACTATGTTAATTGAAATAAATTCAGGACAGGCCATGAACAATTACCGTGGCCACAAACTCCACTTTCACTCCCTGAAAACCATTATTTCAAGGAATTTCCTTCCCCTTAGTCCAGTTTTTCCACAGTTGCTTCCCACTCACTGTGTTTTTACTTCAAAGTTTCCATTTGCCTAATTCCATAATGGCATGCTGCATTCCCCATAAAGTATTACTTTTTGCTTAGGTTATAATCTTGCTACATTCATCCTCTGCAAAAATAATCCCCTAATGCAGCCTGCAAAACTGCTCATATCTGTGTTCCACAGTTACCTATGGTAGTCAAACCACAAGTTTTCAGCTATAGCTGTTGTAGTTGCACACACACAAATTATGTCAACAAGGTATTCACGTAAAGTTTCACGTTCATCCTAGAAGAGCTCCAAAACACCACAGCTTTACAAGGTATTTTTATTGTGCATTACAAGCTTCTTGGGGAACCTGTTATGAAGTTCATTTAGTACATGGCATATGTTTATAGAGTTCACATAATCCATGTTACTTTTAGTAATACTTCACTAGAGCAGCCAGGGGTAGTACAGCTCCTTTTGTTAGGGACCCAGGTTTTGTTACGATGGAACACAGAGGGATGACTCAGATAAAGGATTAGCAATAACCTTACAGAGAAAGTCTTACCTAAAATTCTCCACTTGCACAATTCATCTGTTATGAAAACACCATCATGGTTTCATGTAATAACAAAGACAATATCAAAAGCTACCTGTTAGACCAACGTTGGCTAAGCAACATCCCCAATCCCAGATAGCCAGCCCCTTGGTACGCTCACCTCCTCAGTGTTGCTCTTCATGATTTATACACAAAAGCCAAACAAAGCCAGAGGAATCCATTTGCTAGATCAACCTTGATCTGCACTTAAGACTCCATCTGTCAAGCACCAACAGCTGTCCATATACAGAGCAATGCCTGCCACATTTAAGAGTAAATATTAACTCTGTAAATGCATGGAGGTTTTTTCCAGTTTGGCTTATGTTTACTGCTGATACTAATAGCGCATATACAGAAAATTAGTTATACGCAGTTAAGTAGGCAATGTATGCTGTCATGTAGCCTTGATTATTTTCTGCTCACCTGATCTTTAAAAACCACGCTTTTTATGAAAAACTCAAATGCTGAGAATAAAAAACTAATTACAACTGCGATTATATCCAATAGTACAGAACAATAATAACACAAGTTTCAGCTGTGTGTGGAAACAGTTCTCTACAGACTTCAATCAACTTCAAAGAAAATCCTCCCGTGACGCTTTTCTGCATTTTGTTAACCCTCCTGACATGTTTAAAGACTCACCTACTAATCCAGGCCTTTCCTCTTCCCCCTCCCCCCACCTTCTTTTAATTACTAAAGGAGGAACGGGTAAAGAATGCACTTGTTTCCATTGAAACGAAAGTCTTAAAGAATCTCTTCTTCTAAATAAAGATTGTTACGAGTTTTCCTCACCCCTGTTGACATATGCAGAAAGGTTGAAAACACAGTGGTGTAAGTGTGGAAAAATAAGGGAACTTGTATAAGCACATTCAACAGCACAGCTCCTGAGGTTATTCCTATTTACAGCAGCTGAAAGTCTGTCACTGAATATCTGGTTATTTCAATGACTTAGTAGAACAACAGTAACAGACTTTCAAATGAAGAGGGAGATACAGAGTGCATCATGTTAGAATACATGTTCATTTCAACTATGAAGCTTTTGAGGGAAGAGAAAACTAAAACCACATATGCAAGCATGTGCATCTCCATGACAAACTTGGTCAATCCACCCAACATGGACAGAAAAAACAGTCTCAAAGACCTCCTAAAATTAAAAGTGTACAGCTGAAAAAATAATTTCATTGCATTTCTTCAAGCATAAAATTCAAATTTTAAAGCTTCCCAGCAAAGAATTAGCTTCCCCCCCCCCCCCCCCCCCCGCCGCTCACCAGGCCCCGGGCGCAGGAGNNCCCCCCCCCCCCCCCCCACTTTTTAGCAGCCTCAAAACCACTTGCCAGAACTTCAGGGTTTATGGAAAAAACTTCATGTTCATATTGTATGCATTTTTGTATTTAATTCTCGCATGGCCACCCTTCTCAGCCGGTAAAGCTGTCAGAATAAATAGAAGGCAACATCTACAAGAAGGACAAACACATGGGTCAATGTCAAACACAAGTCAATCATCATCAGAGCATGAGCCAAATTCCTGCGTTTCAATTTCACCAACGTTCAACCCCAATACCAGTACACCACTTATTAATAGAGTAAATAGAGGGAGGAAGCACTTTTGTTTGGGTTTTGCTTAGATTTTTAATTTTTTTTTTTTAATAAAGCTGATGGAGGTTTCTACATTGAAACTGTCATTTCCTCAGTTAAAACAATGCAAACCATCTCAGCACAGTTATAATAAAGGGAACATTTCATAATTAATTACACCAGCAAAAATTCAGCTTAGAAATTTCGAAGTCCTAATACTTGCTTGCTAACCGAACTGACAGTGGATTTCAAGGTAGCTAGAAGAAATCCCAGTCTGACTAGCTCTTGGGTAAATATAAATCTGGTTCCACTGGGATTGGAACTCCATTGGCCACACTACACAGGACACTTTGATGTCCATCCTGCAGATTCACACAAAAGATGACCCGCCATCTTTTGTTATTTTCTCATCATAATAGTGCAATAACCCAACACCTACAGGCTTCAAATCTGAGCCGCTGAAGACTGCAAACTATTTCATGGCCTATGAAGTGCTCCCTTTGAAAAATGGCCACATACTCTATAATCACAGAACATGTCAAAGTGAAAAGTACCTAAGATCTCACTTTGATACATCTGGTGACAACTGAGCAGCAGTATTTCACAACAGTGCATCCGACCTGCAAATTCAGGCTCTCTTTCCTTCTCTGATGCCCATCCAGATAATAGCTTATGGGGTTATGGTGCCTCCTAAACAGCACTCAGAAATCTAACAAAACTTTAAAGTGACATCAACCTATAAACCCAGAAAAGTTAATACTCAAGTTATATTTTCCAGTAGCAATATCTCACTTTCATCGTAGTGACACTGATTTCTCATACCTTAAAAACAAAAAAGCAACTAGAAAGTCCAAAAGCTGACCCAAACAGCGATTGCCTAATACATCTCAAAGTGGCAGAGACTTATTCCTATTTTTTTCATATAGTAGGCCAGATGGTCCAGGAGCCACATAAAGCTCATTCTGCCTCTCTCCCTGCACCATATCAAACCGCACTTTCAATATTAAACTCTGCACCTCTTCTTCCAGCTTCAGACAGATCTTAAGACACCTAGAACAAAGAGGCTCTCAATGTAAGCTACTCCAAAGCAATTTGCTAGAAAACAATAAAGTCCTATAATGCCCCACTCTTCCTGCACAAGCATTTCACCTTTTGTTACCTCATGTTGATTCCTCTTGCTGATGTGCTGTTTATATAGCTACTGATGTCACTGTAGAAACAGATCCTCATAAATCCTTTTAATTCCTGCAGATCCTTTTAAATGTTTCTACGTAGGCAGAGCAAACAATATTGTCCTCATCTCCAGGTGACATATCAAGTCATCTGTTTTCCTGAGGCTCCAAATCAACTTAAGACTTTCATCCAACGTTTTTCCAGTCCAGCATTCAAGGTGTCATCATGATGACATTACAGCAGTCTGTTCAGTAGCAACAACATCCTCAGTATTAAGTTCTGTGGCTTTAATATAGTAATACCCCTTTCCTGACATGTTGAACAGACTGAAGGTGATAGGGGACAGGGACCATACAGCGTCCTCCCCCAAGAAAGGTATGCAAGAGTTCAGAGAACAAAAGAAACAGGGCAATAAAAGTATCCACATAAGCAGCTATTATTTTGATGCAGATATTTCTGCTATCTACTTTTTCTAGAATCTTCACCCATTCACTTGTAAGAGCAATTTATTGGGACTGTGAAAAGAAATGTCCATGTTCAAGAACCAGCTGAAGATAAACAAGAAAAATACCTCCATACCTCAGGTCCTTGCAAGACTTTAAGCATATCGTTGCCTCCTCCAGAACAGTGAGGGGAAAATGGTTCTCTGGAACAGTATCATCACTACCTTTTTCATCTTTAATTATGTAGGCCAGAAATTTAAAGTTAGTGACAGCGCTATTTGTTTTCCATCACATAGCTCCCTCTTCCAGCTAGGCAAGTCATTCTCTTAACCCAGGATCAGAAGCAAGGCCTATACAACAGCTGCTATATTACTCAACATTGTTTGGAGTAGCACAGCACTTGGAAAAACCCTGGTCAGCTGTTCCAAAAGCACCTTAGCCACTGAAGCCCAGTACAATGCCGTTTGACTGACAGCACTTCAGTACGTTCTTCTATACAGAAAATTGTACATGGAGACCAATTGTCTAACCCAAACAACATATGTAGTTATGAAGTCTGGTTTGCACAGCAGAGTATCAAAGTATTCAAATACACTTACAGTCTGACAATCAAAAAAGTAGAACTGCAAAAAAACATACTATAAAACAAGACCACCAATTTTAGACTACACCCAATTAGGAGCCATGTGTTAACCATATTGCATGCGCATAGAAACTGTATGGGAAATCAACCCTTTCAAACCGTGCTGCATTTTGGCAAAGCCGGTAGGATAGAAGGGAATCAATCTGCACTAGAAATGGAAGGAAATTCATCCTTAAATAATCTAACCGAATCTGAGGGGAGAGGAAAAAAAAAAATCTCAGTCTTGATGCAACTGTCTTATACTATCATTGCCTTATGCTAAGGAAGCCTATAACCAAGTCTGAATACACATTGTACAGAAGAAATTAATTTGTTACCATGACAGTCATTTTGACAAAAGAAAAAAGGTTAGAACTGAAAGAAAAAAAAAGAAAAAAAACACCCCACAGGTTAGATTTGGAAGGAAATGGGAGGGAGGTTGTGGAAACTGAGAGGACAGATGGGGAAGTGGGCCAACAAGCTTTTAGGATAGGCCTGTGTGATTTCCAACAAAGTAGAGAAGATTAATTGCATAGTGTTGTCTAAGCTCTACTCAATAAATTTTAATACATGGTTTAAAGCTATGCACACATTCATTGTATCTATGCAAATTAATGAGAACAGTATTTATACAGTAACTCTATAGTGTAACCTCTCATTTGAAAAAATTCCAATTATCTTGATTATCTATTTATTTACAGTTTATTTGCTGTTACTCAAATATAGCTGCTGAGCTCAGCACAAGAGAAAAAGCAATATTAAGTGTTGGATTAAGTATTATACAGCAATGGGGTAAACATAGAATGAGATTTTAACCAAGGACTTCATAGTAAGAAAATGCAGACCTTTAACATTCATCCATATCAGATAAAGAGTATTTAAGAGAATGAATCAAACAAATGGAAAGGATTTCTTTTCCTTAAAGCCTGAAAGATGTAAGCTGAAGACAGCTATCCGTTCTGCACACACCTTTAATTTTCATCTTCCTAATCCTTGCTGTGCAAGTCTCATTAAACTCTTAATCCCTCTTATATTTTATGTAATTTGTACCCTTAGCTACAAATACATCTCCCTGTCTGTAACCTAGCCTAAGACAGAAGCTAAGATTTTCCTTCTGTAATAGATGCTAAAATTGCTTTAGAATATATTATGCATTGCAACGTGTATTCAAGATCTCACTCCTGTTAAGAAATTGTTTTAAATAAGATCTAAGCAGCAGCGTAGCCAATTAAGGTTTCAGCTAGGCTCATGTCCACCAACAATGCGCCAGCCATTAACATGTGTTCTCATCGCTCTCTGCAGTTTTCAAGGCAAGAGACAGGCACAAGTTTTTTTAAAAAAAAATAATAAATAAAAGCACAAAGAGCAAACCAAAAAGAAACATTTCAGTGCTAGGGTACATCTCTTATGCTAATTAATACTAATAAAATGTAAAATTTAATAAGCATATTTTTAAATTACAGAACAGGTATCAAATGTCTCAATTATCACGAGTTCTATGGCTTTCCTTGTTCTTTCACTAGATAACCTCCTCCAGATCGGATACAACCACTTCCCCTCACCCCCTTTTCTTCAAAGAGTGCAGAGAGATGGGCAAAGAGAAAATGAAGCAAGCTGTCCGTGGCCAGCGCTAGGCTTAGTTGAGGCTGGGCAGACCAGCTTTCAAATCCTTTACCAGGCCACGCAACCTCTTCCAAAGAACACTCACGTAAAGAGGAACCGCTCCCCAAGCGGCCAGCTCCCTTACCATGGGTGCTGCAACCACCATCACCGAAATACGTTTGATGCAGTCCTCTGCTTGTTAGAGAAGACTGTTCTCCATGCCGTCACCCGTGTGTGCTCTCTGAAATCCCCTAAGGCCCGAGTGGTACTCGGCCAGCACTTACAGAGCATTTGCTGCGTGCAGGTTCTCCGACGCATCCCCACGCCAGTGCCCTGACTTACGCTTTACCTCGCGCTTCAGCCCATAAATAGAATCTCCCCCAATGTATAACTGCCAGCAAGTGAGAGGGTACAAGCCGTAACTGAAGCTCTTGCCAGTTTGTACATAAAGAAGATTTCTCTTCTGAATGGATGCTCTCGTGAAAAATACAGCATAAACAATTTAAGCTCTCCCCACACTACCAGCATTTACAGGCACTCTCCCCTCCTTTGTCAATTATCTGGCAAAGGTGCAAACTCTGTGCAACTACAGTACTGATTCCTGCTGTTCTGCAAATATCTCTCTACCCAAACACTGCTACATCAGATGTACGCCAGGCACTGCACCTATGGATAAAGAGTGCTAATACTTCTCCAGCCTACTACAGGTTAAAATTGCGATCACATACTGATTTTTCCACCTTAATTTTAAGCAAAGTCTTTCTGCAATACAGCCAGTGTATCACATTGTACTAGTGGGCCCACACAACAGCTGTTCTTCCCAGGTTCTAAATTATTTTTCATCCTCTGACACTGAAAATAAGATTGCCACCAAAGCTGACGCTTTTGCAGGCTCCCTGTTGCTACCGCTCAAGCAACAAATACTGCTCGGCTACAAGCCCTGACCAAGAGAAAAACACATCTTTTGCATGGTTTGAAATTATATTTGAAGCATTTCAATAGATAAGCTATTCTGAGAAACACTGGTAGATCTAAGCAAAAACAGACTCTACAACTTTCACACGGAATAACAAGTATGGAATGTAACACCTCCAAAACCAGCAGAATTTCAGCCCATCTGTATCTGCAGCTGATAATGCCCACACATACAACTAGCATTTTAGAGCATTTAGAACAACTACAACTGGATAGAGCATTTAAAACATTTACATCTGTAGTCATACAATGAGATTTTAGTAGTTGAGATATACAGCACCTCATGGAAAAATCAGACACAATTTTACCTCATTAGTTTCCATGGTTTTTAGTTTGAATCCATCTCTATTTTGCTCCAGCAGTGTTACTACGGCATACTGATAATTTTACAGAAAAGTAACATAAAACTACCAGAGCCCTTAAGCCAGTGCTTTGAACAGTAAAGCCAAACATAACTATTCCTAGTGGTGGAACAAACAACAGCAATCAACATTTTAAAAATGCTGTGTAGATTAACACAAAAGTTTTTACTCAAAAAAAAGAGAGAGTAATACAGCTAGCTGAATAATCTAGTTTTCAAGTATAATTTCCTTCTGAGGAAAAAGTTAGCTGGCAGCAGCCACACGTTAGATCTTGAAACATTACATGAGACCCTAAGAACCTCGTGAGCTTGGCAGTAATTAAGAGGCATTAAGAAGCATGTCCAAGACATCCAGAGCCCACTGCAAGCTTCTGCTTCTGTCCCCACAACATCCCAGATACTTGCTGACACTGACACTGTCTGTTTTGACAAATAGCTAAGCTGCTGTGCATAGGCATTAGCTAGCTATTAACGAGGGAAGTGAAGTCAGTGGCATAGTAAGTATGGGATCTTAAGTCACCTGAAGTATTTTACAAACAGAAGACAGGAGAGGAGAGGAGTTCTACAAAAAGATTGCAGATTCAGAGAAAATTTCACAGAAAAACCTTGTCAGAAAGGTTGGAAGATATCTCTGTATGCCACCTAGTCAAATCTCTAGCTCAGATCATGTGTTGTTTCAAAGTTGGGGCATACTGCTCAGTGCTTTACCCAATTTAGTTTCAGAATTCCCAGGGACAGAGATTCTATATGATTCACAGATAATTAACACAGTAGAATGAAAAAGAGATAGCTCTTTTTCAAAGAGGAGCTAAGTTCATTCCAAAAAAATCAGATATTACAAGACATGGTCAAAAGCTTTTGCATGCATATCCATATTTGTCTCCAACGGGAATGTGGCAACCTGCCCCTAGGAGAATCATAATGTAAATTAACAGATAGCACATCATGCTGTCTGCTGCAGCCAACTAACTGGTAGCTCTGGCGAACAATTACTTTCAATGGAAACATAACATAAAATTTCTTACCTCCAGGCCTGTATACAACATCATCCTCTGTGATAAAGGATGTTATTTCACCGTTGTCTGTTCTCTCATATCGGGACTTCTTCTTGGGTGGTTTCTTTTTGCTTTTCTTTGTGGACTCTTCTGTGGTGGCACTGTTGTTGTCATTGTCCTCATCTTCACTATGGTCGCTTTCCGCATAATTCTTGGCGCCTCCTTCCAACGTACAGCTCCGTCGAGGACGCGAGTTCTCACTCTCCCTCACCTTGTCTCTCTTGTCTCGTTCCTTATCCCGGTCTCTATCCCTGTCCTTCTCTTTGTCTTTGTCTTTTTCTTTGTCTGCTGTCATGATTCGCCACGTGCCTTCTTCTGTCCTCTCACGGCTGGGCCTCCGTGAAAGGTAGACAGTGAGCCTGGGCTTCAGTCTTCTGAATTTCTCACTCAAATCCAGGAAAAATTCAACCACTCCAACAACCCCAGCGTTTTATAAAGGTTCTTGAAGAGGTGGAGGGGGAGAAAGAGGGGAAAAGCCCATGTTAATATTCAAAATTCTTTCAATTTCTGAAAATAAAAATTAAAAACACAGAAAACCCCACATCCTAAAGTGATTCAGTATGGAAAACACGAGACAGTAAAATACAAGGCAGTCTTTTGAAGCATTTGCAGAAATGATAACTTATGAAGTGTCTGTAAAATGTTTGAAGCTATCTCCATCCTCAAAAAGATCTCAACTCCTTAAAAAAAATTCTTTTGTTCACTACAGAAATAGAATAACTTCTTAAGATGGGAAATGCTCAGTGAGAACACATATCATTTTATACCTTACATTTAGATGCCCTACAAAGCTGGTACAGAGTAAAGACTGCCATCTGCCACCTCCAGGGCAATCTGTTAGGAACTCTTTCCCTTACCCTGCATTTCCAAAAATAGAGCTAACCTGTAATCCACAGATTACAGGAATTAATTAATTGAAACCAAACCAAACCCTAGTAGTTACAAGTGCACTAACAAAATCAGCTTTTCCATATATCAAAAATACAACCTTTCATGCTTGCTTTACCAATAACAGAACACATGGAGATGGATTTTATAACTCATCACCTTCACACATTCCGTTTCCTGCTGGGGAATAGGAAGGGAAGAGAATCCTATGTTTTCACTTCCCTGATCATTTAATCAATACAGTTAACATCAACTGCATCTTCCCTCCCCCCCCTTCAATGCAAGTTTAGATTTAAAGAATTGGACTCGCTGTTACAAGAGAGTTTGCAAGCTTGGACCTATGGGCCAGGACCCTCAAACCACAAGCAAGCGCACACAACAGTTGCCCGCTGTCTTGGTTTAACCCCGGTGGGCAGTTAAGCGCCGCACAGCCGCTCGCTAACTCCCCTCCAGTACCCTGCAGCTGGGGTCTGGATTAATTCCCCATGAGACACTATTACCATACCTCAGTCAAATGGAAGGTAAAGACGACTGGCCCTCTGCAGTTACATCCTTTATTCTTTTGACTCAAAATCCGAGAGTTTCCTTAAAATGTCTGTCCTATTGGCCAAATCAAAATGATCTGGACTGACAGGTTGCATGATACATCTTGGACTGACAGCCAGAAGCACACACATTAGAATTTGTGGTACTTTCTATAGTGAATTTGCACCAATTGAAGTATTTGCAAGTGCCTTTAATATTGCTCAATAGCTGCGGTCTGAACAGTTACAGCTACTACTGAACAAGAATCATAACATACCTTTTTTTTTTCTCCTTTCTATAAATATTCATGAAAGAAAGGTATTTCCGGAAGGGTGCATCCAACATACAAAGGTAAGTTACCTTTTTTCCCTAGTTCACCAATTCAGGATAAAGCTGAATTTACCCACAATCAATTCATAAATTTTCAGGAAGCTACTATTTGGGGCAACTTAAAATTAGTCCACTGTGTAGAATGATATAGCATGAAAGTCAGAGACCTAAGACGACTGGATGTTCATGCATTAAGCATCTGAAATGACATCAGAGATGAAAAAGACTATTTTGATTTTTAAGAAGTCAGCTGAGAAGTCAGTGATCCTGTACATTTGAAATTTCTTCGCTCTTACGTGAATCTCGGGCTACAATATTCTTGTCCCTGTTGACTACTACTTCCAGCAATAGAAACAGCCAGAGAGAGAAATTGCTTTTGCTGATACAATTCAGGCTAAGGCTTGAATCTCTCGGGCATTTCCTGAACGAACCGATCAAGCAGGTAGGAAATTTCTATTTTCTTTCCTCCTTATAGCAGCTGCCATCATTCTGATAACACACAAGAGGAATCCAACGGAACTCCAGTAGAGAAGACTACAATGAACCTGTCAATTGCCAGAGAAGTTGCAGATAATGGTGATAGCAATGGCCTACAGGGACTCAAGAAGAAACGTCTTAAATTTCTAGAGGCTAGGAAATTTCCCAGTAGCAAGCTTAAGGGTTTCTTCTATTGTTGTTGATACAAAATTCACTCTAGTGAGTAAATATCTATTCATTTTGAATGAAAAACTAATTACTTTCCCAGGGCAATCTAAAAATTACAAGTAGCAGCATCTCAACCTACATACAAGAGATCTTTATGCATTCTCTAGAGATCAGAAACTAAAGGATATAGGGATACACCTCAAAATTTTATTCAATGACCTCCAAGGATGGATAAAATCCAGTCACTTGTGATTACTCTTATATACTAGCCCCAGTTCTCAGAGACTCAAGTTTTTGAGTTAGAGACAAAAACACAAGAAACTGAAGCCTAAACTAAAAAGCTGTTCTTTCCAGAGCTTTTTCCATTGCTTCTCATCTTATCTGTAGTATATCACTACTCTCTCCTGTTTATTAAAATTTGAATGTCATTTACAAGTTAATTTTGGAGAATTTAAAGAAAAAAGCCAAGGAGCAAGTCTTTTTGTATTGTTTTCAGTGAAGTCAAGAATGTTTCAGCAGCATCCAAGAAGCACTTGCACAGTCCAGTATCATTAAGGTACAAGACAGTATGAAACTCCACTCACGCACAGATATACATCTTACGTCTACCAGTTATGTGCGCCACCAGCACAGACACCACTGGTTCTTATGGTTATGCAAGGCCTGAGTTGCATAAAATCATAATGGAAAAAACACTTTCTGTTCATCTCATTTTCCAACTGTGCTGATGAAACTTAGCATATGTACAGGTAGTGGCTAAACGCAGTGCAAATGAATTTTTATGTTCCACCATCACTTCTTTGACAGTAGCCTTCCTGCAGCTTAGAAAGGCAAACAGACACTACTTTCAGGAAACCCATCTGTACGCAACCTATGTATTTTCTTCAGGTCTCTCTCCTGATGATAGAGATAATACGATAGAATTTTTATGATAGAATTACCACAACTTTTATCAAGACACTGAAGTCACATGTCCGTAAAGAAGCTGCATCAGCTTTTCTTTCCTCTCTCAAGGGTGGGAGCGTATCTTCCAAGTGGAAGATCTCCGTATCACCATCTTTTCAACACTATAAAAGATCACACCCCTCTTCTGGCACAGCCAACTGCAGCACAAGCACCTTCCTTTGACTACAAAGCACAGAATGTCCTTTTTCTTTTTAATAAATAATTTCAAAGTTAAATAACAATTCACCAGTCACCACAATAGTTCATTACTGGGGATGGGCGGCAAACAACAGAAAAAGAAGGCTTGAAACCTGGCCAGCTACAGGGTTTTTTCCTTGAAGCCTCAAGATGAAAACCGAAGGCAGCATCAACCACTCTGTATTTCTAAACATAAAAGAAAAAAGAATTTAAAGTTCCTGTCTGAAGGAAAAATAAACTAAAGCTGATTAGTAACTGACAGATAATTCATCCGTATTAATTTTATGTGCATCCTGAAACATTCCGAGCTCCTCCTCATATTCTCCAAGTCTGAAGGAACCAGAGTTGTGCAAATAATTCTGAAAAAGCAGCCACAATTTCAGCGCAAGCTGCTCCTTGCCAAACTTTACTTTGAAAGTAAATTTCAAGTGAACCATCTGACACTAGTGGAGTCTGTTCAAGGGTCAGCGCCACATCAAATGCACAGTGAAATCCATACGGCTGGCAGGTAAATCACTTTACAAAAGTAACACACCAAATGCACTTCCCCTTACTCTATTTTTCTATCTTCATCAACACATTTTATGGGCACAGGCAAAAACAACTTGCCAGTAGAGAGAAACATCCCTGTACACAACCTGCCACGAAGCACAAAAAGGAAAGCCTCCGCACGCCAAGGGTCACACCGCAGAGGAAGCACTAACGAGCTCCAGTTCTCGCCACTAACGAACAAGGACAAACACTGCAGGACTTAACAGAACTCTCCACGTAACTACAGATTTAAGTCCTTAGTGTTTCTCCCAGATTAAATCCAAACAAAGTACTTCAGTGTTTTTATTACAAGTCCAATTATTGGGGGTGGGGGTGAGGGGGTGGTGTATCCCCCCCTCCCCCAAATGAAGTTCCACACAGAGAAGTAACATTGAACAAATCAACGCTATGTTCATAATGACTTCGTTTACTGGAGGACAGTGCAAGCATTTGTGTATAACCACAACATTTCCTCAGTCAGTCTGTTCATCTATGAAATTTCCAGCACAAATACAGCAAAATTGCCATCCTCCTCCTAGCTCCTGTTTCAGGAGAACCCATACAAAATTTTCATAGCCAATGTATTTACGAACAGTACAGAAAGACTCTTCATCTAATCAGAGTCTCTATCTAGTCTGACTGGCATTAAAAGGCAAGTGACGAAATTTCATCACCAGCACTACTCAAATATCTTACACAAATATATCACATTTCCAAGGCTATTTTACTAAATAAAAGTTCCATTTCAAAAATATTGCAGGATTAAACTAACATCATCATGAAACAATGACTACTTTTGTCTCTCTAAGAATAAAGCAGTCATAGTCTTAAGAGTAGCTGCACCACAACTGGGGGGGGCAGGGGGGATAAAACAAAGTAACAAAACCAAACAAAACAAACCAACAAAAAAAATACACCACAAAACATACCACACAGAGGAAAGATACTGTTACATGAACTCAGCTGTTTAGCAGTAAATACAGGACTACTAGAAGAGCAAAAAAAAAAAAAATAATCATTTTATCAGCAACCACCTAATTAAGATGAAGCCATTATTGGCACAGAGAAGTATTTGATAAACAATCTTTATTATTTAAGCAATGATCCAAACATTTTTAAGGAGTCCAAGATATATTTTGCCTCTACAGTGAAATACTTCCCCTTGCTACCTCCCCACTTTTTATTTGCTAACACCAGAAGCCAAAAGCAAATAGCAATTTATAAATGGAAGGATACACCCAATGCTTGGAAGGATCTCTTCAACCGTAAGAGCAGAACTGAAATACTACATCATCTAAACTTAAGCATTTGCATTTCATCTCACACATTCTTATTTCACCCACCAACCACACTGCAACAGGAGAATGCTACCAACTCGATATTCAAAAGCTATAATGTTGCCTAATCACTCTTGACCAAAATGTAAATACCGTGAAAACATATCTGCTGACTCAACATTATTCATCAGTTGCAGATGTTGCAGTGGGTTAAGCACTTTTATCATTCTATATGTAATTATGCATGAATATGGAACCCATAAAACTAACACCATCACAGAAATTACAAAAATGTTACGAGCCACCTTTTTTGTCCTCTAAAGTAAACTGGGAAAATACAGCATGTATATTGCCAAATACAGTAATCGCACAGATGTTTAAATCTGGATTAGGACAGTAGAAGCAAATACACTGAAAATCTTAAGTGGTTTTTGGCAAGCTCTGTAGCTTGGGTTTCCAGTAATTTTACTCGCTAGCAGCTCCTCATTCTGACCACACCAAACAACCACCAAAGCAGCTGCTTCTGTCATCATACTACAGAAAAGAAATTCAGGTTACAGCACCACAGGCTGAAGAGTATTAACCGCCTTTGATGCAGGTTTACCGCTTCTTCCATAGGGAGTTTTTAAGAGATTAATCTCAGAAAGAAGTCATTTAAGCTAAAAGGGGAACATTCACTTTCAATGGCTGAGACTGGTACACAAAGGAGCAAAAGAATAGCCCCCGTCCATTATTTGTTCAACGCAAGTTAAAAAACCTGAGGAAAAATGTTAGCTTCACTGCAATCACACTCAAGATTTTTTTGTTGTTGTTCTTTGTTATTTTTAACTCTTGCCTCAGGATATGTCCATTTATCCAGGTAAGTTTATTACACCCAGTACGGCATAACTTCATTTATCTCCACCCGGTATGCCATCAGACTTTAAGGGCCCTTGTTATCTTAAACTGTTTAGAAGTCAAACATCAGCCAAAAATGTATTTGCAGAGCTACCTGTTAAAGTCTTCTGTTCCCCGCTTTCTAGCGAAAAATGCAGATACCTACGACTTCAAATCATATTCAAACGCTCTTATTCTTCTTAAAATGTTCAGGTCACTGGAGATGAAGAAACAGAGGAAACTAGGATTCTGGTAGGAGACAGGAACCTTAATTTAGGAGTCTGGGCCAGACATGCTGAAGGCAAGCTGGCAGTAAGCATCCCAAGTAAAGAGAAGTCTGAAGGCAGGTGCTTCACCAAGCCAGAACACTGCCCCTACAGCATCTGCTACTTGGTACGATATCCCAAGCACGTTAAGTGCTTGCAAACACTATTTTTATACAGAAAAAGTGTTTAACATTGCACAACAGTTTGTCAGAACAGTTGTAACAACTTCAGACAAGTCTCAAGGATGACTCCTCTGCCCACAGAAGTTCAAAAGCAACATCTTCAGTGCAAATCAACTTGGAAAGAAAGGCACTGCAGTTACAGTCCCTGCATTCCCAAAAAGGTCTTTTTTATCTTTCACCCATTTGACAGGCAACTTGAGAGCAGCAGCACTCCACAGAGTAACACACAAAGGTCCCAGCCATCTTCCAGGACACAGGATTCACATGCCTCTTATTACTAGTTCTTCTCTAATCAAACCCAGAAGTAGCTAGGTGTTAGATTTGGCGCTCTCACTAAAACCTTCTCAGTTCCACTCCCAGAGACAGAGAGAACAAAAGATGTCATAATGAGTATGATTAGATCTGCCCATGCATTTTCAAGTGCAATCTAAAAAAGGTTATTGCTGAAGTATCTTATGAGAAATCAAGCAGGCCTGATTTAACCTTTAAACTTCACATAAAAAACTGAAGCACAGAAGTTCATAATTATTATTTTCAACTGATCATTACCCCACATTCCCTGTTTGAGGATTTTTCCCCCCACACTTTTTTACATCTAGTTCAAATTAAAGTTCCATGATTTGTTCAGACACAAAAACCTTCGCATCCTCCCATCAAAGTAAGGCAAGCAGGATAGCACTTCTTCCACACGAAATAAGTTATCATCCATTCTGGGCACTGTAAGTTAGTAAGATGGTCAAACTGCAGTTACCCATTACACACAGCTCTACAGCTATTTGATCTATACACCTGGAAATCATCATCAGAGCAAAAGGCATACATACCACCTCTTTGCACATTAAGTACTTAAACCTCTTAACTACTATTAAAGAGTCAGGTTTTAAAGATAATGTGAAAGCAAGCCCAACAGAAATGCTACGAGACTGGAACAGAAAGGCATCTAAGTATGCAGGGTAACGAAAAATATGGAGAAGCGCTCCTTTTTCTTATTTAAGCCAGACAGATAAATCTGTTACCAAGATTTGTTTGGTCATATGTTACCAGTCTTAATAAACACAACAGGACCATTCTTTTGTAAGCTTTTAGTCTCCTATTGCAAGATAAAAAGGCACTGTTTTCAGCAAATGCCAGATTAAAGGAAATATGTGCTGCAACTGCTAGAGTTCCTTCTACAGTTTTTCTAGTTTTAATGTTAACGAAGAATTTTAACTTGGTTTTAGTGCAAGGAATTGAAAAAAACAAGAAAAAATAAAAAAACAGCCCATAAAGATTCCCCCATATTCTCATAAGCTTTAAGAAAACCTTCAAGATCATTTGTGAAAAATAACCCTAACAAGACAACATTAGAAAAATGAAATCTCAGCTGTAACAGACTGAAGTGCTAAACTGCAAATACCAAAACGCAGCACTAGCATGGTAGTTCAAAAAAACACATGCCTGCTTCAAACACGCAAAAGAGTAGCTTCTATACAGCTTACACTTCAAACGATCCCACCTTCTATGATAAAGCTCATTAACTGCACGGGCTCGACCTCCCTGGGGAGGCACAAAGAAGTTTAACCTTTAAGTTTCAGAAAGGACTAAGAACATCTGTTACCGACTTTCTCCCACATTCTTTCCCTATCTTCCATTTGCTTTTGAAAACATGAGTTGCAGACATTCAGAGCGACAACATATTTTAAGAGTTCGTGCAGGATATCCCTCAGAATACTCCCCACCTCTAGGAGGGGAATATTCTCATCATCTCAAACCGGAGAGCCAAAGCTACTAGCCTCAATAACAACGCACACCCACGGGCTGCAAACTGAAGCTAAATTCAGTGAGAAGCCAGCATTTGCGGGGGGCAATACAGCAAGAGCTTTATACCGTTACACTTGGGACAGTATTTCACACAGTTTGGAGCAAGATTTTACTAAAGATACTTGCGCCAACTTTTGTAATCCAGATCCTGCTGAGTTTGACTACAGTATTTTTCAATCAGCTGCCACAATCAACTGCCTCAATGCAGATCCCTCCCTGCCAGCAGCAGGGAAAGGAAAATGAACCCAGCTCTTGAAGGCAGCAGCACAGAACTACCCTACCTGGCAGCATACACAGAATCACAAGCCTGTCAATACCAAAAACTCATAAACAGTACTGGGCCTTCTGTTCCTTTAGACTTCGTATTTCAACAGAACCCAAGATTTAGGTCACATCCCACTAAACTAATCTAGAACAGTGGACAGCTGCCAAAAAATGGAGATTCATGCAGTCTTTACTACTGTTGCACTACCTGTTGTGTTGTGTTCAGCGTAATACTGGTTTAATATTGCTGCTCCTGCATGTAAAAAACAAGAGTGAAAACTTGGCAGGGATAGAGTTGACAAAAGGTTACTTCAATTAAAATGCTTCTGACAAGCTGCACAGTGACTTTTGTTTGTTTGTCATTTGGCTTTTTGGGGAAGCTGGGGGGGGGCGGGTCAGGTTATAGTTTGAGAAAAAAATTTGGAAGTGGTTTCAAAAGTTGTTAAGGAAGACCTGGTTATGAATGGGAATGCAGCCATGTCAATTCAAGCCACATGCTAAGGCCAAATAAGAAAAAAAATGAAAATACAACCAACTTACACAACCTTGAATTAGAACTCTTCCTGACTGATGTTACTGACAGAGAAAATACTGACAGCTGACATCTCTAACAGCCCCACGCAGCAGTACCTGTTGCAGAATCTTCAGATATCTTAAAAGCATTTGAGCATTTTTAAAGCTTTGAGATCTCTGAAGGAGGTAAGGTAAATACGATGAGCCTTTTATTACTTTAGGATTCATTCACTAAAGTTTTCTGCAAGCTTTATAGGACAATTGGCTTCTGAAGTTCTCACATATATATACACACACACAAACTTTTTTTCCTACAACATTAATGCACCAATCAGTAAAAAAAGTTAATTTTCTTCCTCTATTCTCGTGCACCTTATGACTCTCCTCTGAGGACTGTGCCAACCTAGTTGGTGCCTCACCAGCTTTACAGCTGAGTGGGTACAGAAGGGGTCCGCCGCCTATGCTTGAATGCTCATGGGACTAGCCTGCGACCTTCCTGGAAGCCAGCCTGCCAAAAGCCTTTTAAAAAGCCCTTACAAGTCTCTCTCCGGTGAATGATATGCTTCTCATCAGTTGTCTTCCTCATGTCCTTCACTAGCATTTTGAGTTTATAACACAAATATAGCACCGGAACATTTTGCCAGTAATGGTCATTACGTGTTACAGATTTACGGTCCATAGCTCTTGTAAGCCCTCTAAGTGCACATGCAATTAAAAGCGTGTTTGTTCACTCTGAACTGCTCTCTGCTAATCATCCCCAAACGGTTCAAGAAGCTAGTGTGTCGAGAAAGAAACAAACAGGCACTGCCTTCAGCAGCATCTCTCAAAGCTGAGAAGTAATCATCACTTGAATGAAGGCAGACAATTCAAGGTGTTTCTCATGACAGACAACGACCTTTTTTTTCCCCTGCTATTTACCCAACTTGACCTGAGAAAAGAAAAACAAGAGATCTCATATTTCTGAGCCATGCCTTACACCAACTATGCTCACAGCTGTCAGTTTTTAAATCACAGTCTGTATAATGCTGCATATCAGCACTCTCCCACTGCACATTCCACCTTCACGCTGATACGCACCGACTTGGGATATTATGGCATCATTCTGAAATCCAGGTCGAGGGTCTGTTTGACAGACGAGCTATGCAGGATGACAGCTTAGATAAGATCATAAGTCCCTCTCTTCAACACAGTGTTGATGCTACAAAACTTAAAGAAACAGGAGAAAAGAAGAGAGTGAAGGAGATTCCTCCCAGAAGCAAAGCAAGGTTTCACAAAGCAAAACAATTACTTCTGCGTTTATCAATGGAAAATTATAGGCTATTCTGGCATGTCTTCAGAGTTACATTTTCAGAGGAGGAACATGTTTCATTTCCTTTTACTCAAGAATGTTTCAAGTATCTTTAAATCTTTCCTCAGAAGGCAGCCAGGTTTACCTGGCAATTGTGAGGGTTTTTAAAGATTCCAGCGCTAAGAATGTAAGAGAGGAAAGTGCCATTTCACCTTGTTTGTGGTATTCTAATTGGCATAGGACAGGTAGAACGACTATCTACCTGCAAAGGTCATAAATTCACTAAGTACTAAGAACAAAATTTTACAAGGCAGTCAGCTTTGACCAGAAAGTAGACTGCAAGATAAGGGATCATATTTGGGGCAAATGTACCAGCTCCTACCTCCCCCAAAAACGGTCGGGCAATTTATGTACCCTAGTCACAACAGTGATCTGAGAAATGCTTTCCGAGAGCACCTGCTTTTAGACAGTTTCACACATAGGCTTCCATAAAAGCAATGGCATTCCACGTAAGTCACAATTTCTCCCCACGTTAATTCAAGAGCAGCAACATGAAATCAATAGGCTTACCAAGTTCCTGTACTCCAAATAAGATTTCCCCATTTTAACAGATAAATTAGCTAAACTTTCTACTCTATTACTGTTTGGTGAGGAATCTAAAAAACAGCAGGGACACTGGAGCTGTCTGCACACTCATTTTGATATAAGGCCATTAGTTTGGTCACCACCTGAAGAGTTCAGCCCCCATTTACCATGCTGTGACACTTAAAACATTGAAGACAGCCCCCCCAACCCCTGTGCCCCTCTCACACATACCAAGAAGCTTAAGGCCGGAGTGCCTAGGTGGCCACTTCAAAGCAGAGAGCAGCCAAGATGCAGAACTATGACTGTAGCACAAAAATTCAGATCCCAGCCCACTGTATTGATCCACTCTATTAAACCACGATGCTTAGAACTCCTCTAATCATTTAAAAAGGTGCTTTAATGGCCTTTATAGTCATAACATATGGGAGCAAACAGTGATCCACAGACAGTAAATATGAAGCCATGGATTTATGTCCTTCAGGCTAATGATTACTACAATATAGGTCTGAGTAATGTAAGTAGTCATCCCATAACACCACTAAAAAAAAAATGGGACTTTTTCAAGTGTCCATGTAATGCAACATAGCTCCCTCACTTTAAAAAGCTGTTAGGGGAGAAAAGGCCCAAGAGACCTGTAAAGAGCTGCTATTGTAACAAGAACTATTATCTAGGGAATTTGATGTCATTTGGAGCGAAGAAAACATCTGCATTATAAGGTTGCTTAACAACATTTAAAACAGAAAAGAGTTAAACAAAAACTTGTTATGATATACAGCAGATTATTTTGAACAGATTATACTTTTGTCAGCCACAATTACTTTGCTTTCCTTCCAGCAACCATATCAAGCCAGAACAGGATTTGCAGTGTTTGTTGGCTGAATAGTTAAGAGACAAAGTGAGATAGATTAAGGTGGAGAACCTAAAACAAAGGCATTCCACCATCACCACCACAGACTAGCCATGGGCCCATCCGTACGGCAACAAATAAATTAAACTTTCTCCTGATAAATCATGAAGTATTGTAAAAAAATTATTTTGCTGACAGAGGTTTCAGAAAAAAAGCCACATACTTTGAGAAGCAAAGAGGATAAACCTTGAAAGCATGCCTATGGATTCCTTGACAGGCAAGTCTCTGGTGAAAAAAAATAAATAAAAATAGTAATTAAAAAAAAGAACAAAATCTGTAATATGTTTACTACAATAGGTAAAATGTAAACATTCCCAAATGCTGTAAATTCAGACCAGGGAAACACCAACAAAGAAATCAAAGCATAAAGAGAAATTCCCGGTACACAATAGCAACCAAGCTAACAGTAACATTAAAGAATACTTCCACAAAACAGAATCATATGTCCATTTTACAGCAGCTCTGGTTTTAAGGAACACACGACTATCAAAGTTACCAGTACATCGCATACCTATGCCTTCCCGTCAAGTCACTTATTTTAAGACAGAAATGAGTTTTGCACAGTTCTGGAAACAGTCATTTGCGTGTGTTTATTAGAATGAGACCATCCCTGTTTTGCAGGCAACTGCAAATGTAACTGCATCTAGAACACTACCCACCTACAACTAATTTCAATCTCCATTCTAAACTTTATTTTAGTACCTCCATCTCTGCAACATGTCTACAAATATCTACCAAACTGTCATTCCCTATATATAGATGTATATAGTTACACTTTTCTCCAGTGGATGTTTCCTTTTTAAATGGCTCAACACCCAGCTGCCCTCTTGCAACCCTTTCATCTTCCAGAAAGCCTCCAAAATATCTTCATTTAAATCATCCAAATGAAAACCAGATCAGGTTATTTCTGTAAAACCCCTTTGAGCAGCAAAGGCAACAACTCTGCTCTTCAGCCACATTAACTGTTTTATTTAACTCCATACAACTGCCTGTGCATTTGAACTACTCAAAATGGGAGAATAACTGCAGGGTAGGCTCCTATGATCAGCTGACATTTCCACTGAATTGCGGCTATAATTAAAGCAATTTCTCTCTAAAGAAAGCAGCATCCAGAGAGTTCCAGAGAGTTGTAGAGACCATCTACAAGACTAACTAAAGCTACGCCACTTAAGTGCTCCATAAAAATTCCCTAACAGTGGAAACAAAGAAATTCTGCTCTCTCTCAGTCCAACAACAAAGGGTGAAAAGATGGTACATGTTATGAGAATGAGCAATAAATATTAACAGGACTTTTTTGTTGTTGTTGTCCACTGTTTTAAAATACTTTTTACATAAGAATGAAGACAGATCATATTTCTGTCTAGAAAAACTGTCTTTAATTTCAGATATAGGTCTCATTTTCTCTGATGAGCAGCTTATTTTGGTTAATGACAGAGCAGACGTCAGAATTTTCTTTCCTACAAAGCCTCTCTTCCCAGTACAGTAACACTGTTGTAATCATGAGATTAAGTGTGCTTATTCATGCGTGAAATGCAGGCTCAATCTCCGACTTATATTATAGACTGTCTACAGCAAACGGTCAGCATATTCTTTATAATTTTGTAATACTTAACAACTGAAATGTATTAAATTACATCTCACTTCCTTTATTGTGTTCACAGAAAACAGCAACAAATACTTAGTACTTCCAGTAAAAACCTTACTAGTGGAAGTATGACCTTTGATCTTCACTCTTCAGCTACAGGAGCAGGTTCTGCTACGAGGCAGCAGGAATATTATTCAAAAAGCAAACATACACAACACTGTGCCAGAAAGAATAAGCACAAGCAATAAGTTGCGAGACAGGTGTACTGTTTAAATACAAGTTTGTCTGCCGTAAACCTACAGAACAGCTCATTATCCTGCTATATTCTTGCTAAAGACTTTGAAACACATGCTAAAAGGTATTCGCAAAGAGGGTCTGTATTTCAAGAGGTCTTATGAACTCTCGTACGACCCTAAATGATAGAAAACTAAAAGCTGTCAATATTGACATTTGACTTCCAACATATTTTCATCCCAGAAACAGAGCTAGGTGTCTTTTGGACATGTGTGAATACATCCAACTTGCCCACAGTCACTCTGAGGCCCTGGGAGACCTGCAATAACCTTGTCTCCAGGATATACTCACAGAACTGGGCAAGAACCAAAGCACACCCACCTCCTCCCCTCAATTTCATCCCTACCACACTAAGAAAAAAAAAAAAAAACACACACAAAAGAAAATCTAAACTGCTTATGCATGCAGGCATATCACAGCAAAATTTGTTAGTGGCCAAAGTCCCGAGTTTATCTTCTTGCCTCTTCAGACAGTAAGGACTTAAATCACCACAAAATATTAAGACACAATTCCCTTGTTCAACATGTAATATCGTGCAACTGTAATGCTTCATTTTAATCAGAAGGGGCCAGCTTACTCCCATACCATCATCAGCTAAGACTGAATGTGTAAGATAACAAAGGGCAGTGAACAAGTAATTAGGAAATATTCCATCTCTTGATGTTGTAAGTTTTTAAACATGAGACAGAAACCACACAAATCCAGCAGATTTGTTTTTCTGGACAAATAGCAAAGAAAACTGGAAGATATAGGTTATCTTAACACATAGGATCATGAAGTAAACAGATTAACAAACAAAAAACCTTGTCTATAGTAAATTTTTAGATGATTCTTTGTAAGTTAGGAAAGCAGTAACATTTGCTCCAGCACCAGCAAGTAACTTCTACAACTCTCCTAGTACAACTGAACCAGTTACATTCATCAAGGCACTGTACACCCTAGCAAACCACATCAAGGAAACAACAGCAGTCCCGCTCAGTTCCTACAGCTACCACCACCTGCAACACTGCAAAGTTCTTAGCAAGTTCATGCAGGCAAATAGAGACGGTATTCAGGCCACGTTAAACAGCCCAGGGAACTCACCTACACTCGGCTCTTGCTAGTTTCCCTGCTACACATGAATACCAGATTTCTCATTTGCTCAATGGTAGCCACTATGACTTCTTACCACACAAGCCTCTGAAAGTTTTTTTTTTTTTCCTTTAAGTCTGGTTCGCTTTTCTGGAAATCAGTGAGTTTTCTTTTTAAAAGTAAATAAACAGACAAACAGATGTACACAGTTATCAAGAACAACATAAAAATTCACCTTCTTTGTAGCCATGTTACCACTCCCGGGCAGCAACCAGCTGAATTCCCCACTAGATTTGAAGCACTAGTTTTGAGAAAAGGACCAGTTCACAGGTCTCGCACATTAGGTGTTTCAACGCTATACATTGTGTTTCAAACAGCAGTCTCACCCTGCTACAAGAATGACTGCATTAGTGAACTGCTGGCCACTGCTAATGAACCCATTTGAAAGGGACTTCATAACTGGCTGAGTCTTTCATGAGAAGAAAGACATTAATGAAAACATTAAGAAATGCTCCAAGTGCTTAGTCTGCTTCTAATCTGAACCAAAAGGAAGAATTTTAACACTGCATGAAATAATTCTGACTTTGGGCATGCTTCAGACATTAATATAATTTCTAATTCCAGTACTCTCAGTAGATAGTCGTACAATAGTTACAAGTAAAGTAATGGAATCTCATGTAACAGAATGAGGCAATATAGTTCTATTTATGTATTTAGGTCTGATCTTGCAAGCTGTGGAGAACAATGTTGCAAAATTAGACCATAAGCCATCAAGTAGAGAATAACCAACAAACCATTATTAAGCCCCACATGAAATTTGGTGGCCTCATTCACATTACAATACCGCCACATCTCATCATTTGCCACCAACAGTAAATCAGGAGGTGGCAGAGGTACTGTGGCAAAAGTTTGATTTCGTGGCCTTGTGCCTTGCCCCCCTTAAATCCAGGGCTACTCATCCTTTGTGTACCAAGTAATAGCCTCAAAAAAGCAAGAGACCTGAAACATTTAAAGAGAAGAATGAGCACATGAAATAAAGGAAAATACCCTTAGCATTCATAATCACATGCTAGTACCCCATGACATGCAAATTAAGATGACACAAGCCATGTATCATAGTGAAAATACCTTCCGAAACGGAGGTTATTTTTCCTAAATGAAGCAGTATGAAATTCCTAACTCTATTTTCAAGGTAAAGTTTTAAGTTCAGACACCAGTAACAGGTCTGAAACAGTGTTAACAGATTACTAAAACTGTCTGCAGTCTATAGGGGACAAGACACTACGCTAAGCGGAGCACCATAATCTGTTCATAACAGCATTTAAGCAATCCGTGACCAAGGCATGTCTTTTAAGACTTACTTTGTGCCCACAGTAACAAACTAAGACTACCATATTTTGCTTCTTTCAAATAAAAACCTGAGGTGATCCTTTACCAACCAAAGACAGCAAAACACACTACACTGTTTACTATGAACACAATGCAATGAAGTTTTACTTGCAAAAGCATACCTCTGAAGGTTCTTGTCTATGAAGTTTCCATCATGTGCTGCACATGAGCAGTCAACAACTAAACAAGCAGAGTTTAGAAGGATGTCATGTCACACAGTTTTTCCTGAAACACTAACCTAATCAGCAGCTGACTTAAGAGCTACTACCAAAATACTACAGAAGAGAATTTACCCAGTGCCAGTTACCCAAGCAACTGGGATCTAATTAAATCTATCCAACACTTCAGGGATTTGCCTGTTTTCTCCTACAATCCTGTAGCCTCTCCCATGAGATAACATACACAGCTATGGTGAGATTTATTACTTGCTGACTAGTTCTTCACATATGCTGAATTATGATCTGGCCTGTGAATCAGAATGAACTTTGGTATAAGCGACATTTCAAAACTATTATGTAACTATGTTTTATTCAGAATACAAAATAAATTTTTATGTGTAGCATCAGATGGCATTGATAGGGCCAAGAAAGATCAAGATAAACTCCTATAGAAGGCTATTTATCAAGCGCTCAGCCCAAGAGCAAAGTGAAAACGTTTTCATCATTTTCCACTGGGGCTGTACGTATTTCTTTGTCCATACCTTCCCAGATGTGTACAACTTCACTTACACTGCTCAGAGTTTAAAAAACCTCCCACAAAGTAATAGCTACAAAGCAAAAAAAACACAGCAAGAGTTCCAAGGAGAGAGGAAAAAAAAAATAAAATCGCTACTTAATTCCAGAAAAAAAGAAAAAAAAGTTACAACCCTCCCCAAATCCCCACACAACCACTCTTTTCCTCACATATTAAGACTTAAGCTTCAAAACAAAAATAAATTGAAGTCACATGCACAATTTGGGCTGTAAGAGGCAGGAAAAGTTTCAAACATGTCCTAAAGGGACGAGGAAAGTTTCTACTATTAATAATCTATCCACATATTTATCTATAGGACTCTACCACTTGTTTATCTGCTTAAGAAGAACAGTTAATGTATTTTACAACTTCCATGGAAGCAAACTCAAAACAAAATTAAGCTACTGATGCATTTCAAATTTTCAAGCTGCATTAAAAAGCCAATTTTGAAGAAAATGACACCAGTGTTTATAAAGCACATCTGGCCTGGTTGGAGTTTCCTTGAACTCCGAGATATCCAGAACAGCAATGCAAAACCACACTGCAGAGTCTCATGCTTAGTTTAACATTTTCAATGAGTACTTCAGCTGCACCAGCTGTCTTTAGGAACCTTAATAAAGATGTAGGAACAAAGAAAAGGTAGTCTTCTGTGTGACGTACTCTTGTACTGGGTTTGCGCGGCAAGGCTTTGGTATCAGGGGGCTACAGGGGTGGCTTTTGTGAGGAGCTGCTAGAAGCTCCCCCCATGTCTGATAGAGCCAATGCCAGCCGGCTCCAGGATGGACCCACTGCTGGCCAAGGCCGAGCCCATCAGCGACAGTGGTAGCGCTTCTGTGGTAACATAGTCAAGAAGGGGGGAGAACCTGTGCAGTTGCAGCCAAAGAGAGGAGGGAGAATATGGGAGAGACACAACCCTGCAGACACCAAGGGCAGCGAAGAAGGAGGGGAAGGAGGTGCTCCAGGCACCGGAGGAGAGATTCCCCTGCAGCCCGTGGTGAAGACCACGGTGAGGAAGGCTGTCCCCCTCCAGCCCATGGAGGTCCACAGTGGAGCAGATATCCACCTGCAGCCTGTGGAAGACCCCACGCTGGAGCAGGTGGATGCCCGAAGGAGGCTGTGACCCCGTGGGAAGCCCGCGCTGGAGCAGGCTCCTGGCAGGACCTGTGGCCCCTTGGAGAGAGGAGCCCACGCTGGAGCAGGTTTGCTGGCAGGACTTGTGACCCCGTGGGGGACCCACGCTGGAGCAGTCTGTTCCTGAAGGACTGCACCCCATGGAAGGGGCCCACACTGGAGCAGTTCATGAAGAACTGTGGCCCGTGGGAAGGACCCACGTTGGAGAAATTCGTGGAGGACTGTCTCCCATGGGAGGGACCCCACGCTGGAGCAGGGGAAGAGTGCGAGGAGTCCTCCCCTGAGGAGGAAGGAGCGGCAGAGCCAAGCTGTGATGGACTGACCACAGACCCCATTCCCCGTCCCCCTGCACTGCTGGCAGAGAGGAGGGAGAGAAAATGAGGAGAGAAGTTAAGCCTGGGAAGAAGGGAGAGGTGGGGGGAAGGCGTTTTTAAGATTTGGTTTTATTTCTCATTATCCTACTCCGATTTGACTGGTAAGAAATTAACTAATTTCCCCAAGTTGCCTGTGTTTTGCCCATGACAGTAATCAGTGAGCGATCTCGCTCTGTCCTTATCCCAACCCATGAGCCTTTTGTTGTATTTTCTCTCCCCTCTCCAGCTGAGAAGGGGGAGTGACAGCAGCTTTGGTGGGCACCTCACATCCTGCCAGGGTCAACCCACCACAACTCTCTAGCTTGCAGCAGAGTAACTGAGATATTATTCTGAAGCAGCCTAGTAAGGACTTGATTTTTCAATTATGAAAAAGCCTACGACAGAAACCTAACATAACAGCTTAGCTTAAAGTCTGGCATTGTACTAGTGACTCTCAGAGCTCTCTCGTGACACCCACATCAACTTCACGCTACACATCATAGCACGGGTTTCAGAGTAGAGAATGACCTCAGAATTTTATTAACCTGACATACAATGCTTGTAATTTATCTCCAACAACAATTCTATATTTGAAATGAGCTGAGAGATGTGTACTGAGCAAAGATTTTGCTGTCAGAAATTTTTAGTGCTCCTGAAATCCTAAACCACTGTTGAACTCCCACATGAATGTAACAGAACAAGACAGTTATATTTACCTTTGGCATCTCAGATACCACAGTATGTCCTCAGAAGGAAAGCACTCGGCCAAAAGCATGGATTCAATAAAACTTTATGTCAAAATATAACTTTATACAGCAGCATTTGTTAAAAAAAAGTCAAATTCTAACGTTCAGCATGTATATCTTTAGCTTCATTCCAATTTACATTACTGACTCCATGCTGTAAAAATCCACAAGAATTGCTTTTACCAACCACAAGGAGTTTGCACATCTTTCTAGGGCAAACTTCAGACAATTAGTCCCTCAAATCCAGACTCTGACTCTCAAGTACCAGCAGACAGAAGAGACATGATTCGCGAGGCTACCGCTGGCACCTGTCCATCCTCATTATCACCCTGCCGGAAGAAAACCCAAAGTGGTACCTGTAATTAGGGCACGCCGCTAAATTCCAGTAAATGAGCAACTGCCTCACCAGCAGCTAAACCATCCTTCCAGTAGGGAGGGGACTTCCAAAGGAAGCACAGGGGAAACAACCCCAAGGTAAACCATTTCTACTTGTGATTTAGAGTTCATAACTATACTTATTTTTCACATTAACAGTATTTTAGTCAAATTCATATAATCATTACGGTTGGAAAAGACCTCTCAGACCATCTAGTCCAACCATCAACCCAGCACCACCACACCTACTAAAACTGTACCACTCACAGCCACAGATCTCATTTGTGCACGAAGTAAAGTTAGGCTAAAACTTATTTAAGCTTGTTTGGTTTTTTGGGGTGGTTTTGTTTTTTAAAAACCTTAAAAATTCACATTGATATTCCCCAGGTACTAGAGCATTTGATCATGTGCTACTTGAGTTAAAAGTAGAGCGTGATGACTCTTTCTTTCCAAACACCACCTTTTCTTGTGTCAGGGCTACACAGAAATACCCTACCAACAGAAGAATTTGCAACAGCCCTGCTCAGTTGCAACTACCATTTCCATTCATGAAAGAATTCTTTCAGTTTAGACCAGAACATACTTCAAATTCCCTTAGCAACAGTGGCATGTACTATTGTAAAGTGAAGAGACCCAAGGTGAAATATTATCAAGAACTGAAAAACCTCACAGAAAACCTATACAAACAGATGGCATAATTTGTTTTTTTAAATGCTACTTAGCATTTACAGCTGGAAGTGGCAAATATCTAACATGCTTTGAATATGCAAATTATAAGATCAACACAAAAGAGGACAATGCAATTTCTTTTAAAGACAGGCAGTCATAATGTTGAAACAGACTGCAACCAATTTTCATACACTATTCATAATTACTTTATTACACTGTGAAAGGGTAATCAGTTTCCAAATGATCTAATAACCTTGGGCTGCTCTTAACTCTTTTATACCAGTCTTAACTACAAGCACAGGCTAGCTCTCCAACTTTAAGCCAATTACAATAGTCTAACGCTAAACACGCAGGTCAGATGCGTTCTTCCTCGCATACTCCCATACAAACCAGCACACAAGGTTACCTAACAGCTTTCAATTAATAATCAGGAATGGCTTTTTTTTTTTTTTTTTTTTTAAAAAAAATCCATTCCCAGCTCTACTCTCAAAGGAATGGCTTTATTATCAGGAAAGGAAAACCTGATTTTTTGGCTCCTTGGTTAGATTTCAGTAGGAAATGGAGCAAATACAGTATGTTTTGACTGCCTAGAAGAGTAAAATCTACAGGGATCTGTTACTATGTCGAACTTAAAAAAAAAAAAAGCCCCCAACCTTAAGTGCTTGAATTGCACTGACTCTTATACTACAGGCTCAGTGATCTTCATATTGTCTTGTAATGTAACTACCTGCTGAGGCCACTTTCAGTCATCAGTCACTGACTAAATCCAAGAAACTTCATAACATGAAAAAATACAAATAACTAAGTTCCCGGGTCCAACTTGTGCTTGGGTTAAAATATCTGCTGCTCTCTGCTGGGTTTCTATGGTTTTCCAAGCAATATACCGGGGGGGGCCTGCTGGCAAGAACAGGAAAGCTGTGAACTTTCCACAGTCAGAGGAAGTAACATATTGGTGCTGTTTTCAGTAAATATGTTGATTTTGTAGACTGATTAGATTAACAGACCAAAACCTTCCCGGTAAAGAAAGACTTTTAGAACTTTTTACTGCCATCACCTTACTAGCTAGATGAACAAGAATAGAGATTACAGATCTATGGATTAAAATACCCAATGTAATGGCTAAACCCCCTGCCCTTTCTCCAGTTCCCACCAACAATGGTCAAAACAGAGGCCCTGGTCATCTAAAACAAGATTAACACACAAAACCTGACAATAACGTTCAAACAACTAAATGCTTTTAATTGTAAATATCTAAAGAGAATAAACGCTTATCAGACTCTAGATGCTGCTGAAACACTTATTGTCTATTAACAAAAAATTCAGCTTTATTTCAGTAACAAGTCATTTTGATCTCTACAAAAAAGCAAATTCATAAAGAAAACACTGTCAAAACCAAAGCATTTTTTATTGCTAGTTCCAAGAAAATTCAAATCAATACCTAAGATAAATTTTATTACATGTACCAAAATCAGTGTTACAGAAGCAGCACTGTATCTATACCAAGATTGGTTGATTTTAATAACAGGTTTACCTACCATACAGCTTTTCAGGCAGTTCATAAGAAAAGACTGCAAGTATCTAACTTCTAGGAACCAACACTAATCCATTCCAGATTTGTTTTTCACACTGTATTGTCATCTTATATGAAAATTAAAATTATATCAATTTTCAGAGAAGTCTAATCAAAGCAAGTTCACTTTCAGATTTTGCCATTTCTCTTGAGAAGCATACAGCTACGTTGTTAATGCAAATTTACAGCCACCATTTCTCCTGAGCCTTTGCTAATATTAGAAAAAGCCTGAATTCCAAACCCAGCATTATATAAAAAAACCAAACATGTGGTTATAAGATCTACTCATCACAATCAAATACTATTTACTCCAGTAGTAAAATGTTTATCCAATCACCAAGACCTTTTCTTGGCAAAACTTGACAAAAAAGTTTCTTAAAGGAGGCCAGCTTGTTTTAATCATTTACATTTTTCAACGCTATTTGTTCTCACTTTGTATCCAAAGGTCAGAACTCAAACCACTATCCCAGGCAAGCTTTGAAATAAATATTATTTTTGCCCATTCTTCTGGAAAGCATTTCACCTCTGTTAAGAAACTTGAAGTACAAAAACCAGATTTCCCTCTGATCCATTTAAAGATGCTTCATATTTTTCATAAACAAAAAGCTAGCTCATAGGAAGTTTTTCATGAGTCCTATCCTTTATTACTTAATTCAGAGTGTTACACCATTATAGGCTTCTGCTTTTTTTAGTAATATTGAAATTTGTCCTGTGTGAAATACATGCACCAACATGAGAAACAGTTAAACAAAGAGCAAGGGTAAGCAAGGTCCAGTTGACATGACAGTTTGAGGTATGCCAACTAAGACTCCAGTTTCCCTGACACAGCCTTTCTTCCCTAACGTGTCCCTTCTGCCGTCATCTTATGTTATAACATTAGAAAATGTTTGCACATTAATCTCTGTGTTATTGACTAGTAAATTACTCCAAGAAAAGGCCTGCCCATCTTAGTTGGGAATCTTCATTACACTGAATGCTTATAGCCATACTACATGCAGCTCAGTGACGATGCATAAAATCAGAAAACTGGAAGAACCTCCCCTCGTACACCAAAGCCACCTTGGCTGCCCCTTAGACCTATTTCTAAAGCAGCGTTCGGTGTTCTGCAAACAAAGATGAAAAACTTTGTTTAAAGATTCATGCAATTGAATACTAGAGGTTCACATCAGAGTTATCAGGTAGCTTTCTATTCTAGGACTACAGTGGTTAAGTAAATACAATTTCTTTTATTTACCCTTAAAATGCAAAATAGAGCCACTCAGTTTCATTTACTGATGAGAGTCTTACATTTTAAATACACCAGGTTCAAAACAAAGAAAGAAAAAAAACACTATTTCAAAGCAAGAAGTAGACATCTTGGCAAAGACGTCACAGCGCACAAAAATTAACAGAACTAGTATGCAGGCTTGTTGAGTGACCCAATCGCATCTGTAAGCGGCCGCTTTAGTAAAGCGGTCAAAGCTACTCCGTAGCCTTTATAGAGATGAAAGTGCTGAGCATCTGCATCAAACACCACAGGCTATATGGAACTTCTGCTTCCTAATGCCTAAAAAATGCTGCTAGCTCTGTCCAATTTTGTGAATCCCTTAGCTATCGACCCAGGTCCCCAACAACTATCACACCCCTAAGAAAGAACTCTCAGATGCACTTGCATCTTAGTTCCCGAAATGCTTTTGTTTTCCGACTGGTGCATGCAGCTAGAGTAGAATTAGAATTTCACTAAACACATCTGGCTGAGAACAGTGGCAGTTCAAAACCAACCTTCACTCGTGGTTTAGATACCCCTGCTTTGGGGCCTGGGGTGACAACGGCCACAGGAGGGATAAGGCCAACAGCTGGGCACTGCAACAACTCCAGTCATCACCTTTCGATCCATTCACCTGTCAGAGCCTAGGCTCATGCCGTGAAGAAATATCCTTAATTTGAAAATCACTTGGCCAAAACAGGATTTCACAACAATCTCAATACATGATATCTATTTCTACACTCTGCCTTCATAATTTCTTTTCCCCCCAGTAAGTGGATTTCAGCTGAAATATCACGTTGTAAGTATAGATCAACAAATTGCAGAAATACAGGTTTTCAGTGTTTTGCAAACTTCTTTTAATCCTAATTCAGCATACACTGTACCAGCAGAATCTCTCCATATCACTTGAAAAAGTCCCAGAACAAGGAAAGATTAACATACACCCACTGACCTAACATTCAGAGCTAGCTCTAGAAAGCTGTACTTTGTCACTAAAGAATACAACACATCTCTGCAAGAGACAATCTTCCTAAAAATCTGCAGCACCCCTTTACCAAGATTAAGAAAATTATTGGAAGGATGACTTTTTCTGCCTATAAACCTCAACCCTATCGAATGCGACCAAGTAGTTAATTTAGGTCCTCAGTATGGGATTTCTGGACGATGAGCTGGATATCAAGCTGTACTTGCAGTTGATTCTGAAGCAACTCCACTGAGTTTGTGGAGATCTAAGTATTTTTCACTTGAAGAAGTTTGGCCCATTAAATCAAAATTTCAGCAGTATGAAGATTATCTCACATGCCAAAAAGGAATGGCATTGTTTCTACACTTTACAAGTGGTTTGGTTTTGTTTTTTTTCTCTTCCACCCCCCCCCAGATAGCGTGTACCATCACCCTTTACATGCTTTACCTACACATAGGTCAATCACTATAGCAGGAACTCATTCACAGTACACCAGGGAAAAAAAAAATCCCTGACCCTGTAAAATTTTTAAGTTAGGGTTCCTTCTGGCTACCCTTAAGCAAAACAATAGGTAGCATAACCCCCCTCAACCCACAAAACAAGGAGGTTTAAGACTAGTTTAATAACAAATAGCTTATTCTTTCCCACACACAAAAATCAAAACAAAGCGCTCTCGCAGATGAGCTATTAGCCACTCACATCAGGAAACAAAAGCCCCATCTTGTCACCTTTACATAAATAAAAGTAAGCAAAAGAGGCATTGAGAGACACACCAAGAGATTCTCTACAACCTGTAGTAAAATTGCGAAGACAGTCGATGCATTGTGACAGAACAGCTGTATACATCATTATGTTAATTAAAATTAAAGTCTCATCTACTTAGCATACAAGCAATTCACTGAACCCGAGTGACAAAAGGAAGGAACCATTTCCTCAGAGAGGCATAATCACATACAACTTTAACAAGTTGTCTGCCCATACTGAAGGCTACAGCATAAAGGAGGTAGAAAAGTAAAGGAGTTAAGAAACAGTCCTGGCTATTTTAAGTAAAACACAGCACTATCAACTAGAAAACACACACACAAAGGAAGTGGTAGGATAGATTACGTCAGCCCTCGCCTCAATTCATAAATCCTAACCGCAAAACAAGACAAATTCTCAACTGCCTTTCTCTGGAAACATCTTTAGAGTGAATACATGCAGTCTGTGTCTTAAAATACGCTACTGACCAATGCTCACTGATGCATCACTTCCCAAGAGCGGCAGGGGAACGGTGCCATCCCGGGCAACGCCACCCCGCAGCCAGGTCGGACACCGCTGCCGCCTGCCAGAGCACAACCAGCACTGGAGCGCTCGGGGCTCCGAACCCCCTTCCACTGCTCCCTGGGACCTCCACAAAATAGTTCGAGCACTGCCACGCTACAGGGTTGGGGAAAGAAGAAAAAAAAAACACACAAATAAAAGCCTTTAAATGCTGCTCCTACACAATTCTCCACTTGCCGTTAAGCATCTAAAACGTCTGTCTTGTGATGTTCACGAAGCATAAATATTCAGAAATGTGATTGCCTGCAAGAACAAAAACTGACAAAAATGCAGAGTTGGTTGCACGTCTGGAACTAATTGCCTGCAGATTAACGGCTTTACATTGGAATAGCGTTCGTCTGTAGGGTTTTAAATCCAGTTTACTTTAAACTGAGTTCCCAGAAGAAACATATTGGTGGAGCATCTGAAACTACACTTCACTGCTTTTCCATTCTCAACTTTCCTCTACTTCATGCCTAACATTAAGAAAAGAAAAAAAAAAAAAACACAACACGCACACAAACCACAACACAAATTAAGTCGCCTTGTCAACTGCCATCTTCCTTCACGTACAATTGAAGCAGCCCCATATGGCTGCGAGGAGGCCGCCCAGCCGCACAATGCCCCACGCAGCAGAGCCACATGTACTCAGGAGGAGCTTAAACCCCACTGCAAAACAAAGCAGAGCTGGCTTCTTCCTCAGGAAACAAAGTGGCCAAGCAGGTCTCCTGTCGCTAGCTTAAAACACGATTAAACATCTCTGAAAAAGAGAGTTACACCGCACACCGTACGAATTAGTACTTCAAAGGCATTCCAGTTGATCAAGTGCAACGAAAAAGTACTTTCTTTCAGGAGAAGGAAAATGCAATCCTTATCTCCTCATCTCATTTGCTTTTAAAAAAAAAAAAGATCAGAACTAAACACGGCACTCCGTTTAGCTTAACTGCTTACATTTAGAACACAGAGGTAAAGCATTTGTTATGGAAAGAAAACCCTGCAGACTTAAAGCATACTGAACTTCTTAGGCCACTAAAAACTACTGCCTCACCTACCAAGTCGCTCCAACTTTTTCTGGGGAAAAAAAAAAAAAACCACCACCACAAAACCCTGGAGTAGGCGAAGGGGGAAAGGAGAACCAAGTCACACTGCCTCCCCGTCCAGGTGTTCTCCGAGTCACGGCGGGCCGAGCCACAGCGACCCCAGCCACCCTCCTCCCGGCAACACACCCGCCGCGCAGCCCGAGGTCCCCGGCGGCCTGCTCCGGAGCCCCCT
>VZTL01063835.1:38894-51460 GCA_013400535.1 Scopus umbretta
CACGCGGGCTCCTTCCCCCGGCGGCGGCCCGCCTCTGCCTCCTCCCCGCTCAGCCGAGCCGGAACCGGGAGCCCCGTGATTGATGGCAGCTCTTTAATAGCGTGGTCAGCTAGAAAATGCATCTGCAAGCAAGAGACTAAGGAGGCAAAGCATCCCCGGGAGGGATCAGCCGCTCACATCCCGCAGCCGCAGCCAGGAATATTAATGCCACCAGCCCTCCTCGCCTCCACAGCCGCGGATCAAAACACACAGGGGGTGGGGAAAATGCAGATAAAATAGAGGGGTGGAGGGAACGCATCCACACGGCAGTCATTCCTAAGATGGATAAGAAAGAGATGCCTGTCCAGTGTCACGCTAAAAGACGCTTCTACACAAGGATTTTGTGGCAGCGTGTCCAATCCGTAAGCCATTTTGTTCAAAATCCTTTCCACGACGTCTTCCCTCCCCCATGAGAAGCAGAAATTCATCTGCTCAGCAAAACATTTTCCTTTTAATTGTACTGGAGGGGCAATTTTTTTTTAAGTCGTGAGTGTTTATCCCTCACGATGCGTCTTCGTGCAAACCCGTAACTTGCCTGAATCTCACAATGTCTTGCACTGTTCTTTAACACCACAACCATGACCTTTCAGCTGCTAGTACCAACTTAATTTTAGAGCAGAGCTTTGCTATTTCCCTTGCAGAATAACATGCAAAACAAGTCATCTATGTAATCCATTTCCTGAGGGCAACGTACTCTTTCTCCCTGCCAAGCAAATCCGTTTCCTAGCCGTGCCTCGTAGTATTTCACCTATAAAATAAATAAGGGAGTACACCTTCTCAGAGCTGGTTTTACAAAGCCAAGTTAAAAATAAAAATTAAAATAATAATAACAAAGGTTCACAGACCCAGTTAATTAGAGCAACACCCTCAAGTACTGCCTGCCAACTTACTCCTTCCAGATGCTGTTAATTATTTGTAGTTGTGCATTCTCCCCTCTACTTAGCCATAGATATTTCTGCCATGGTTTGTACTACAGCACAGGAGTCCTTCAGGAGACAAAGGTCCAGCTTCAAAATTTATTCTGTACTTTCTAGAAATAGCTACCTAAAACCACTAACACAGCTGAAGCAGCTGATTAATTCTAATGCCCTTGCCACATTGCAAGACTGCTATGATCAATACAAATTGAAGATGGTGTGCAGCACACGCTTCGCTCCTGCAATATTCATTGTACAACCGCTTCTGAACTGGAGCCTATCTTCGAAAGAACCGGTTCAAAATAAGCTTTGTAACCGAGCAGCCCTGTGATAGCTCCAAACCTGCCCAGAGCTGAAATTCAATCCTTAAGTCAGTACAAAACAACCACGTTGCATTTATCCTCACCTCAATTTTCTAATCGAATGTGGCCTGACACCTGGCAAATCACAGAAAGGAACTTACTGCTCCAGAGTGTATTTAAATGAGTTTACTTCTAATGACTTCCAAAAGAAGCCTTCCAGCAGTAAGTTCATTCAGGCCAAGTTCCATTTATTTGAAAAATACCCTGTTTGATGGTATTTGCTCAAAACCACCTTATCCCTTTAGATAACCCAGCCAGCTTGGACAACAAATCCTAAAAGTCACTATGTACATTGGGAAAATGCATTCCAATTTACAAAGAAAAAGTCTGTATACGTTTTTGTATCCCATAAAGTGTGCCTGCACAATTTTTTGTATCCCATCGAGACGAAAGTTGGTCAAACAGTGCAGAGTACAACATCCAGTTCTGTTTGAACACAGCAACAAAACTGGAGAGCACTCTTGAATCGCAAGACACTGTCTTGCAAATCCAAGGCAAACCAACTTCAGAATTCGGGAATGTGGTAGATGGCAGTGAAATCATCTGAAGTCCCATCTGTTTTTATACAGCATATTGGAGATTCTTGAATGAACAGAACAGCTACAGCGTTCACTCATTGACATCAGAAACAACTGAACTTTCACTAATTGGCTTTCCTATGAGATATGGAGATCTGCCCCCATTTCATACACTAAAATAAAAAAACATGCACAGAGTGCAGCCTCAAGCTCCATTTTGCAATAGGGACCTTTTATCCTGTCTTTTAGAAATGGATTATAAGATAAAGAAAATCTTTTCTTGGTCATGAAATACACCTTCGCTAGTCGCAGCATTATGAACTTAAAACAGCATGTCTTTTAACATTTTAACTTTTAACACTAAAGGCATGCATGTCTGAAAAAGCGCAAAAAAAAAACCAAAACGTGAGTTATACATATGCAAACCTCATCAAGGCTACTCAAGCAAAAGCTACTTCCACAAGGGCTCGGTAAACACACCGTAGGGAAGGACACCTAGAGCAGGCTTGAGCGGAGATTCACTGAAGGACGGCTTTGGAACAATTGCTAACAGACCTCGCACAACATGTTGTGTTTGGTCCAGTGTGCATTAGTTATCTGGTGTTACACAATGAAATAAAGCTCAATTCCACCACATGCAAAACCCAGCCCGATTTTCCTGGCAGCCTCCATTTATCAAAACAACCCTGTCATGTTGAGTACCATTAACAGATAATGAACTGAGACAGGGGATGCAGTTACAAGCAAAGCACTCTGCATGCTACAGGCCTAAGCATGCAGCCAAGTGAGCTGATATCTGACTTTATTATAAACATTATAATTAAATAGAACACGTAGTTGAAGAAACATTAATGTCATGACAATAAACAACAGAAGCAGGAAATCGGGGGGGGGGGAAGGCTTTGACTTGCTGTCAGTAATTCCTGACATTGCTTAAAGGCACGTACACGTACAGCTAGGTATTCCTCCTCTCCTACAGCTAAGAACTGGAAAGCACCCATTAACTTGCAGGTTTTAGTTTTCAGTGCTTTCCATGAATAGTGTAACGCTTTGTATACTGTACCTACGCACTTCAGCTCATGAAAGATCGAGCACCGAGAAGTGACAGACAGCGCATCTTCAAAGGGCTGTAAAATGTGCTGCTTTCTAGACATACTACTCATAACAAACACGAATAATTCATAACTTCGCACAAGAGTCCTACCGTCTTTGAAGAATATTAAATACAGACATACAAATTTGAAGAATATTAAATACAGATATACTCCCTCCAAGCCACAAGATCTATCGATCAGCGGCATTCTCCGCTTCTTCCAACAGAATTAGTCATCCAGTACACAAACATTTCACCCACTAGAAAAACTGCTTCAGAGGAGCAATTTCAGGTCTAGCAGATATGTATATGCTTGAAACACAAACTAACCATAAACAGGCTTAATGAAATTATACACATTACATGGGTACTTTTTTTTTTTGAGAGACATCCAAGGCAAAGGTCCCACAAACACCTGTAAGCAGCTTGCTCAAGTTGTGCAGTTAACTCGTCCAGCTAACTTTTTTGAAAAGCAGTGCAAGCCAGGCAGTGTACTTGAACCTAATTGTACAAAAAGAAGCCTTAAACTTACTTTTAAGAACACATGGAGGTGTGATCATGACAAGTGTTTTCTAAAACCTAATATAACACTACTTCCCAGCTTAGGCAAGCAACAAGCGCAACACACGAAATCCCTGCTAAGCTGAACCTATTTTTAAACAGGGACTTAGCCCTGACTTCAGAGCTCCATGCAAATCAAGCTCTCCCTTTGGATTTAGCATTGGGTAGGGGGGGAAGAGGAAGGGAGCAGGCTCAAGGAGGACAAGCTAACAACTTCATATTATTTTCTGGTGTCTCATATTATTTTCTCTGTTTTTCTGGTGTCTCACTTAATTCCAGTCCTCATCAAAAGCTTCCCTTTCACTGTCAGTGCATATATTCCCAGCCAAAATAACAGTGATCCCTCCTCCAGTAAACTAAAAAGCTTGAAGCAGAGGCTGTTAAGCTGCAAGTTTGCTAGAGAATTCCCAAGGCAAACAGTCAACTGAAGACTCCTTAGCAGAGGAGAGGAAAAGTAGGCTGGCCTTCCAGCATGGAAGGTCACCTCTTCACTGCTCCGAACAGGAGCACTGAATATTTGTTACCTGTTTCTGTTTGTTTTCAATTCAACATCAAAGCATCTAGGCTCTACCTATTCTAAATACAAAACCGTTGGTCAGGTTAGAGGTGATGTTTCTTCCTTTGCAAATAATGCACTCTTGTATTAGCATAAACACAGCTGAGAATAAATGATGCTCAGCTCTTGACAAGACAGTCCTGTCTACGCAGAAATTTCTTCAAATCTGCGTAAAGCAAGAAAAGTCTCGTCTACGCCTGTGGACCTGTGAGCACATGTGCATACACAACAGGAAAACACGCACTGAGTTGTAAGCCGCTTCTTGCCACAGCACTAATTCAGCTGCAGCCTGCTCCACAATTATATGGGGGTGCTTTTCCACACTACTAAAACGTAAGCTCTAAGAGGAAATTCAGTGCAATATTATCGCTTAAATGTAATCAAAAGGCCATTTCATTCTGTAATCCAAGCCTGTAAACTCTGCACACAAACACCCTCAGAATTTTGTCCGCTTCTCCTCCACCACGTTTACATACACAGCAGGCAGCAGTTCTTAAGAGTCAGCACATGAAGAGTTATTTTAATTTAGTGTATAACTGCTGCAATTTGGATCAACCATTTCCCTGCCTCTCTCAAATCCCCAAATGGAACCTGCACCCTTTACAGAGCATGAACCTTCAGAGGCTTGGCTTTTTTTGTTGGGTTAAATTTTGTTTCTTTGGTCTGGGGAGGGTGGGTGTATTAGTAGCTTGTTTTTGTCTGGAGTGAGGGGGTTTTTTGTACGCAGGCCTCTAGGTACGCAGCATCTAACCTAGAACCTGCTAAACTGAACTACTAACACTATCACGCATTTTACAGTTCAAGAGCTATGGCTCCTTTTCTGTACTTACCTGGTGTTCAGGTTTATATTTCAGTCAAGCTGATAAGTCCTTGCAGGTCACTATTAAAATCTGACACCACGCCAATATTCTGGGAAAGGAGGACCCTATCAAGTACAGGAAAGTCTGAGGCACTTCAACCTCATTTTAACCACTCTTAGGCCCAAGAATTGCAGGCACCGCCGTTGGTGTAACTGTCACCAACAACTGCCACAAACAGCCCGTTTGCTACCCCTCCACCTGACAAGAGAGGCACAAGGCTCAAGAGCAATGCAGAAACGCAAACAAAAATCCTCCAGAGAAAAAACATTAAATAAACCCCAAGACCTGTGCACTGATGGTACTGACTGCTTGTTAATAGAATTGCTTGTTATTAGGTAAAAAACACAAGTTGCCTCAGATTCCTTCTCGGCCCATTGAGAACCCGTGACGCAGACAAAAAAACTACTTTTTGTACAGTCAGTGCATCACTCAGCTGAAGAATGGGGATGGAGACTTCAAGAACATCAAGTTCTGCATAACTCCGTTCTACATGTCTTTGGAATACATCTGGCAGGTTATTTTTACGCAGCATCTTGGATGCACGCAGCTTTTCTGTCACAGTAGGAAAGAAAAAACAAAAGTTGCTCCCCCAGGGAGCTGTGAAGACTAAGGCAATTCACATGCTAGCATGTGAAATCTCAGGATTTTACAGGAAGGCCTAGCTTAGTAAGTGTTGAGGAAAAAAAGAAAGAAAGAAAAAAAACCACCACCAAAAAAAAAAACCCCAAACCAAACAAATATGACCCAGCCCTCTAGGAGTTCCATCTCCAGTTCCACTACAATTAAATGAACGGTCAATTAAATGAATGTTCACAGTATGTCAACCCATACCCTTCTCCCTATTCTCCCCCCTGCAAATGCTGAAGACTCAATTCTGCCAGCTGCTCTTGAAACTGGACTTCAGTGCACCTAACAAAAGCCCAAGAAGAAACAAACATGAGGGAGAGGAGACAGCATTTCCTATTTACAGTTAAAACTTCATTCAAGGACAATGCTCTACAATAGCCGCACCTCAAAAGGGACAAAATTCAGCCAGAAGGACTGTACGCTTTCTTTGGGAAGAGAGCGGGAGGGGGGAACCCAAAACAAAAAAGATGAAGGAGCTGAGGAATGCAGCAACTTGGCAAGATGCTTAACATAAAAGCTTTTATGGGCATAGGTAAGTATGTAAGTACGAAGTGTAATAAATTCACTCGGGATATTGTGACCAAGCTAGCAGGGAACAAGTGGTGACACAAGTAACTTGAAACCCAGCTACAGCTTTCATATCCGGAAATCAAAACAAACCAGGCCAGACAAATGTAAGCAAAAAAAAGAGCATGTCTGCTAATCACAGAAATCACTTTTTTTATCCACTCTCAATATTTCTCCTCTGGTTTGTTTCTTCTTCTCTGTAGGGACCACGACTTACATTCAAAAATGTTTTTTGTAGAAAATCCCTGCCCTGGGAAACTCCAAATTACGGAATGGTACATTGTAAGCCAAGAATATTAAAACAAAATCCAGTTGTGTCTGCCAGATTTTCTGGTACTTCGGGCAAGACATCAACCTGTTCAGCAGCTTCTTGAATTTAACTACAAAGTGACACATACAATTTATTTTAGAAGGTATTATCTTAAAAAAGAAAAAAAATCCAAATATTTGTCAAAAGTGGTATTTAAAAAGAAAATTTCACATTCTTCAAAATTTAATAAATGGATTTAAAAAAACAAACATAAGAAACCATTTGTTCTCAGCCATATATAAAAAAGCAAACAAAATAAGCGTCTCAATTAGCTGTGCAGGGGGAGGAGGGGAGGCCGAAGCTAAAGAAAAGGAGGGAAGGAAGAAGTAAGCAAACTCATCTTTCAACTCTATCAAAGCAATCGTAAAACAATGGAAGTTTGCACATTCTTCCCTCCAGTTCCAACTAAAAGTAACTTTGGGAATGGAAAATGTAATACCTCTATCAACAGCTTGTGGTATGTTTAAACTATTGTAATATAAAGCATGCTCATACTCACAAGCTAAAGGAAATGACTGCCAAATGCTTCCTTTACAATCTTCCTTCCAGAATAAGATGGATTCTTTACCAAGAGATTTTTCTCAACGCACCAAGTATAGCAGAAATTTAACTAACAGATATGTAAAATCTGCAATGGATTTAATCTTTTATTGAAATCACAGTGGAGATAGGAAATATGACTACAGCTCACAGTTTTTTAGTGTAGTAATCACTTTCACATTCAAAGGCTTCAGAAAATTCAATAGGCTGCCTTTTTTTTTTTTTTTTTTTGAAGTGACAATAACCACAGGATGTGACCATACCTATAATAATCTTTCCCTCCAGACGGGGAGATAAGCTCTAAAAACAGGAAGTTTCTGCTATCATCTTGAAAAAATGTTAACCGTCCGAAACCACATGACTCCAGTTCAGTTACATGGGGAAGAACCCCTCGATTTCCCAAAGCTATGGGAGAAGATACCTAGGGTATGAAACTAATTCAGGCACTGCTCCACCATACTCCTGCAGAATCCCCCAAAACATGGAATAAAGGTTCTCAGCTTATTCCTCTTCTCCTTTTCCCTCCACAAATTCAGGAGAGTAAGCAAACAAGACAGCTTTCATCTCCCACAGAGAAATAGTGTTTTATGTCAAAAATTGATACTTTCCCACATGCACATGCATTCATTTCTTAACAGCCTTAAAAAAAAAAACCATACCTGGGTAAGAATTGAAACCAAGCATTAGGCATATATCTGCCTTGGCCATGCTACAGCCTCCTAGCCTTCAACCAGGCCTTTCATCCTTCTGGAAAAGGTCTCTTTACACTTTGGAAGACTTGATGAAGAGATACATTCAAAACAGTACTGCTTGGAGAGCCACGTGACCTTCCTTCAATCACGCAAATCATGTAAGGTGTTTGCTGGACTCCACTTATTTTGATTTGCTTTTCAAACAGATAGGGATTTACTGAGGTAGGAACATCTTCACACAGCAGTCTTCTACCACCTACACATAAGCTTTAAGTGAACTAAAAGGAAGCAGCAGATTTTTCTGACAGCTAATATCAACAAATTACCAGTCAAAAAGGCCTTTCAAAAATCAGTTTCACAACATTTCTCACACTGTAGATAAAGAGGTGGTAATAGTTAAACATGGTTTACACTAACTTATCAAACGCTCTCCAAAAAAATGGATCCTGCTGTGTATTTTAACATAAATCAGTTCTGTGCTACTTGTCAAAACAATGCATGTTCTAGCAACATTTAGCATAAAATCACAGTACGGGCTTAAAAATCCTATTCACCTGTGTTCTGACTCTGAACTTCCTTCAAATTTCTCAAATAAAAACACACTAGTTTTAACTACATTCATCTTGGCTTCATATGTAATGCCGCTACTGCGGAAAAACACAAATAAACTTAGTATTTTTAGGAAGGCTATACTGACAACATGCCAGTTTTGACCCTGACACTGTTCCTTCAATGGCCTATCAGAAAGAGAAATTAATGTAAAAGGCATCCCAGGTCTCCAATTTTGTTATCTCTTCTTGGGATATGGAGAGAAAACACAGCAGTCCACACAAACTAAGACAGAAAAGCTTAAAATATATAATCCCCATCAGAACTGGGCAACCAAATAATTTCAAGGCAACATAGTAATAAGGATATGTGAGAGCTATCTATGCAATTTCTTCAAAGTACTTGCAGAAAACTGGAAAACATTGGAGTACCATTCCCTCCCATTCTAAATTGTGTTCCCGACATTACATCTTTGATGAAATCAACTGCCTGCAGATTGCAAATCAAAACCTAACTGAAACACATGCACAAAGGGACAAATCCGTAAAACAAATGTTCATTTAATAAAATATGTACATGTTCTACATTAAATTTACATGAAAAGCAAACATTTCTGGACAAAAGGAATGTGTGAGTTTCAGACGATGTGAGGCAAGTTTCCAATGTAACAATAAACAAAGAACTTTAATGTCACTGCATAGAAATATAAGAAACCTCTTTCAACAAAAAGGCCTCAAGAGTAATCAGTGACTTTTTTTTTTTAATCAGGTGACATGGTCAAGCTGCAGTATGCCACCTAGTGTCAGAATTCTAAAAGAAACGTTATAAACCCCACCAAAACACTGTAAATTCAAGTACACCACAAAGACCACATAGAGACTTGACGTTTCAATTGGAAATTTTAAGTCTTCAATTTTCCCCTTAGGCACTGACAAGAGGCCAACTGAAAGCATTAAGCAAACAACCATAATGCACAAAGTTAAGCAACATCACAGGAAGTTCTTTAATATGTTTGGTTCCCACACCAGCTAACAATTCAATTCATGAATCAGGACATGTACTACAGAACGACAAAAGCAGTGTGCAAAGTGCAGAAAAATCCAGAGGCACACAGGCAGGTCTTCCGGCATGCGATACGTAGAGCCTTAAAGGAGTTCTTTGTTTGGTCTATGAGCTATTATTTCATTCTCTTCTGAACACAATGTCTAGGCTTTGATGAGGTGACTGACAGGAACTGCTGAATTTTCATGCTAGTGTTTTATCAGGGAAAAAAGCACACATGTACACCTCATGAGTTTATTAATAATCCATTGGTAAGATTTGTATTAAGCTTGGCAGGCAACTTCCTCACAGAATAAAATCTGCTTCTTTGCTTTTTAGGATCTAAAGATGCCAAGGGTGGCCCATCAAGAGGTAAAAACATAATTTAAAGGTTACACTTTGTTTCCATTTCCTTAACATAGTCACCATTAAGCAGCCACAGAACACACACTAGGTTATCCATTTCTTTCCTATTTACAACCTCCAGCCACCATTTCCAGAATGAAAATTTTCAAATCAGGTGTCTACAGCAGCACATGCACATGTAACTTCACATTCACGGAACCATACACAGAAAGCAAAAGGAACTAGTGCCCTCCCCTTAAACAACAGTCGAAAAGGTCACACGTCTAACTTCCATGTGGATGCCAGCGTGTAGCACAAGTCATGGCTGTGAAATATATTAAGCAGGGAATTGTCAGGCGTTAACTAACATGAAAAAAAAAATCATCTCAATAAATTTAGAGAAGAGGGGCAACTGGGAAGCTAACTAACTAGAATCAAAGCCTGTATTTTCAGGCTCATTTGTAAAGCACAGTTGTTAACAGTGGTTAAATATTAACAGTGAATGCAATTTCAAGAAAGCAGCATGAAGTATACTCCGTAGCCTCCCTTTACAGACATGTAAGCAATGATTGCTTAGTCCATTACCCAATTTACAGGGCTACAAGACATCAATTCCAACCCCAACACCACCTCCATTTTTCTAAAGGAGAAGGCAACTGAAGAAGTTGTTGTCATTCCCCTTGCTACTTCTGTCTCAATGAAATCTACACTTTGGGATACCAATAACTAGATATGAAATAAATATATTTTATGTAAGTGGACCTCACTGGACAAATGAGGTCAAGAACAAGCCTGACAGTCTGGTTTGATTCAGTTCTTGGAATGAACAGAGTGCCTTTCATGGCTTCCACTACAAAGAAACCCATAATTAGACCTCATTTTTGTCAGTTCATCCAAAGACTGAAGATATATACAGGAGGTGTGTTTAAAAGGAAAGACTCTGAAATCAAATAGCTCCCAAGAATAGCACTGTATCTACTGCAGATGAAAACTTCTACCACCTTCCTTCCATTAGTCCAACTGAAAGTAGGAAACACCATGTTTTGCTCATTAGTTTCAGAGCTTGGGTAGGGGTGTTTGGTTTGTTTGTAGGTTTAGGTTTTTTAAATAACCTTTACGATGACTCTCTTGATTAATCCATTTTCATCCTTCAATGAGTTTGATTCCTATTAGTTCAGACTGCAGAGAAGACATTGATTTTTACTATCGCCAGGATCAAGAGAAGTAACAGCTTTTCCAATTAAACAACTGCTCACCACGTTAAGTAGAAAAATATGTCCACAGCAATAATGTGCAAGCGTCCAAAGCACTCTTCAATGCCAACAAAAGCTAACAGACATGCTTGTAATAACTTTAACCTTTAACTTGAGAAAGGAGGAAAAACTACGTATTACGGACAGTTCAGCTCCTGTTAACTCTGCTGATAAGAAGTTGTAACACTGAGAAAGGCTCAAAATGACAGACAACTCATCTTCCAGCTCTGAATTACCATCATTATACCACACAAATCACCACACTGGGCTCCAGCCTACTAAAATAGAAATCACAACCAGAAATGGTCTAGTAGGCTGCTGCTTCTTCTTCCTCTTAAATGAAGCTTTTATACCAAACAAATCTATACAGTTCTTGCATTATAGCCTTTCACAGAGTTGCACTGTAAATCAAATATTTTATTCCACAGCCTGCAGCTATTCCCACATTTAATAACTGACATGGGAGACAAGTTTTAATCTCCATCAGGCTGAAACAATTACTATCCTCATAACCACTCAAGTCAGAGTTAAAAATTATGAGTTTTGTATTACCTGACTGTATATTCAGGGGGAAACAGTTACACTTTTCCAGAGGAAAAGGGTAAAGCATATTCAGTACAAAAGAGGGGAGCCTGAACAATCATACTCCCTAATTTTGCATGTACCAGAATGGCCACACGTAAAAGCAGTCACGACAAGACTTTCTTTTAAGCTGTAAAAGAAATGCATCGTTCTTGCCAGAGAGGAAGAAAGATGAAAGAAATCTGACCAGACACTACATTTGCAGGTGTAAATCTTCTCCAACCAGGAACTTGAGCTACAGCTTTAGAAAAGACCTTGAACAACCAGAGGACTGGTTTTGGTTATTAGGGAAACAGTTCTCATGCTCAGAGGAAATTCAGGTAGCTTTTCAATACATTTAAGTGACCTGGAAGTCTGTCCTAGAGCTATGCAATTATTGCCAATGCTCTGTTTTCAGGTCTTAAAATACCTGTGAAAAGGAGTTCAACTTTTAATTTAGAAAGTTACTCTAACAGCAAGAGCCATGGCTGAGAATAGGAATACCTAGACTCTCCCTAAAATGCTACTGGCACTTCTAATACTCTGTCTTGGTCAGATACAGCTCATCCATGGATACACATCCTACCGCAACTGCCCAAACTGAAAGAACTTAGGTATGGAATCTATTGCCCTATGCTGCAGTCCAACACTAAACAACTAAGAACCATGAGCTCTTTGAGGTTTTACAATCCCTAACCAGGACATGCCCTCCCAGGGACAGTGACTTAGTCATTTGGAAAAGGATCAGAAGACTGTATGTAAAAGTAAGAAAGAAGAAAGTGTTACAGGGACAGTTATAAACAAGAGGAAAAAATCCCTATGCGAAATCTCAGTGTGGAATTTGTACATATCGCATGTTTTACTACCAGTTAATAACAGCTGCTAGAAAGGAATATTAAAAAAATCACAGCAGATCAAGACACCATTTCTTTCTCTTTGAATATATTGAGGTAAACACGCAGGACTTTACCTCTTGTCCAAGAAAGGAAGGGAATTCCATCAAGTTTGAACCATTCATACTTTTATTTATGCTCTATAAAGGCCTGAAAAGATACTTCAAACATCCAAATTATTTAAGTCCGCACGAAAACGATAGGTAAGATGTTAGAGTTCACAGTGTTTTGGAAGCCTTGCAAAGGAATCCCCCCAGAGCTAAATTAGTTATTAAGATGCAT
>VZTL01063837.1:379-25018 GCA_013400535.1 Scopus umbretta
AAAAAAAAAAAAAATCAGTTATCCTCAGGAGGGAAGTATGTCTGGTAAATTTAATAGTAATTTGAATAACGTCAGTCTGACTCCAGCTTTTCTCTATGAAGGTGGTTTGTCCTCTAGTATAAACATTTGCAATGAACAGTGCTGTATCTTGTGGTAGTTACTGGCAAAATTTTAAATAGTCACTGTAAATTTCAAGATAAATTTTTCACTTTTCTTTAAAAATTGCAATGTTGCTGTGAATTTAGCTTTTCCTTCATTAAATTTGTACTTTGAGTACTCTTGAAAATTTGAGAGATTTCTGCTCTTATAAAATATTCTTAGTTCCAAGTTGGCAATTGCTACTGAAATGTAGTGAGGCTTTTCATTATTATGGAAAGGCTTTTGGAGTTCTGACGTCGTATCTTTTGTATTGCTTCAAACATGCAAAGAAAAAAGCCACCTGCTCGCATTGTTTAAGCTTGTGAAAGTGAGCCTGAAAGAATGTTGATTCCGTAAGTTGGAAAGTAGTTCAGCACGATAGCCGAAGAGTGCTGAAGCTGGAGTGCTGACACCGTGTGTCTGTAGAATGAGGAACTATTGCCTCGTGGTTTCAAGTCCCAGGTGGTTGCTTACCTTGCTTTCATCAAAATATTATGTATGTTGGAAGAAGGTTTCAGTGCTATTCCCTGTTGCCTGGGTTGCCGCGCTGCCTAGCATCTCCAAGTCTTAGCTCATGACGGCACTGTGCTAGGTGCGTGGCAGAACAGCATCAATATAAATGTTTCAGTAGGCTTTCTTCCTGGCTTATTACAGGGAATTGGATTCAGAGGTAGCTGAACTTAACACGCAGGGTTTAAACTTCAGGATCTGGTTCAGGATTCTCCATCAGATATCCTTGATGCTGTGGGAGCCGTGCCTGGCAAAGTACGCGGGATGGGCAGCGGCAGGAGCAGCACTAGCTACCCTCTTACAATCCCCTGATGCAGAAGTTTTGTTACAGACCTTCCTGCTACAATATCCTTTAAGTGGAATTGCTAATTTGAAACCAAACAAGAAAACAGGAAGATTTTCTTTAGAGTTGTTTGTTCGACAGAGATCTTGGATAGCCTTTGTTTCTAGTCAGTTTTAAAAATAGGAAGGCAATATGATTTTGTCTTAATTAAGACATAGTGTTCACATGGCATGCCTAGTAGCAAGCATTCTTCTAGCTGAAATTAAGAGGCAGAAATCTTATGATCTTAGTTGCTGTGTGAATAAAGAGTGAACACAACATGAATAGGTATCACAACATAAACTGTGTCCCTTTAATTTTATTAAGATCACCCACAGTGTAAGGGTTAGCACCAGGGTGAGTTTATGCATTGCAGTCTCACTCAGCCCCTTGGCTGATTTGGTTTGGAAGCGGTACAAAAAGCATGTGAAAAGGATCCGGTAGGCTTACTACCTTTAAAATCAAAGTTCAGTGACCACACACGGTAACTCTGCGTGTTTCCGTATAACTGCAGTGACAGAAGCTTACTTTGCCTTCTTCAGACAACAAAATAAAACCTGTGGACAGTAGTTAGATTCTCCCCCTAGTTGTGAATGACTGCTGGAAGTGGTTAAAACCATCTGTCAGGCTCCCGTGTTCAGTTCAAATATAGGAAGTCATTCACATCAGTCTGATAGTGGTGATATTCCTCACATTAAGTTCTCAGAATCTGAAAAATGATATGCAGTACTATGTGTTTTCTTGTCTGATTTTTTTTAATGATAAAGTACTCTGTCTTCCCCTCTTTGCCACCTTAGTTCTTAAGTTATTATTTTTGCAAGATTGTTCAGGGGAATGGATAGAAAATCTGTTTACGTAGTGCCATAGAAAGATGTGTGAGAGAAGTTTAAAAGTAATAAGCTATGATGACAAATGCATAATACTAAGGAAACTGAAAAAAGCTAGTGTAGTGTGTTGGCTTCACCATTTACTCTGCTAAAAAGAATATTCATTTGGTTGGTGTACATGTTGATCTAAATTTAGATTTGTGTTGATGTCACCTTCAGTTCATTTTCTTTCTTCCTCTGTTGTTTGGGTGCAGTAGTTTCCATAATTTGTATCTGTAATATAGTTTAATTTTTTTGTAATTGATTGTTGAAAAATATCTCTCGCTTTCTTAAGAGGATAAATGAAATGGAAATATGTTACCCTTGATATTTTCTGTTTTTTTTTTTTTAAACATACATATTGTAGCACTAGAGTCTAAAATAAACACCTAAACTGTGTTTAAAATGCATGCATATGAAGAACTAATTTTATCTGTGAAGCTTTCAAATATCAAGGATTTTTGTGCCTAAACTATAGTTTCATTTTTTTCCATCTCCTAAAGTATTTTTAACTTCACTGCATAATTGTTGTATTTGAAATCACTTTTTGTAGTACTGAAGCAAACTGGAGCTTATATGAAAAATGCTTTCATCTGCTGTTTTTTGGGGGAAGGCTGAGAGCAGTAGTGTCAGTGGTACATCTGAGGAAGGGAATACTGTTTTGCTGTGTATGTGGTTGATGCCTAGAAGTGGCTTTGAAGTTGTTAGGCTTGAAGCCTAGGTTTTATTTTACTAATAAAATCTTGAGAAATTGAAAGTGGTTGGTGGAGACATTTTTGTTACACCGATGGATGATGAGCAAATGCATGTTTATGGAGAAAAAAGTTGTCACATTCTTCAGCAGCGTTCACTGATGATCTACTTAATAAATTAAAATTTATAGGTAGAATGAGTTGCAGCGATAGGAGCTATAAAGTGTAGCTGGAGTGGGAAAGAGGAAAAATGTTGTTTGCATTATTTCCAGTACCTTTCAAAGTGGGAGGCTTCAATATTACTAGGTAGGCTAGCAACTCTGCAAATTGATACCTACAGTTAGGAGCTCCTGGAGGAAATGTGGAAGACAGAATATAGCAACTGCTACAACCTATCAACAGGAAAACCATGTGAGTTATTACATACTGACTCTGCCCATTACCATGCTGTCTTTCCAAAAGAGAAATTTGAGTTCTGATACAAGCAGAGGTGTTTTCCAGTCCTCATTCTTTCCGCAGTAGATACGGCGCCCAGTGAGAAATGACTCCCCCTGAGGGGCAGCTGAATATGGAGGAGAACATTATTTCTCTTATTAATCAACCAAATTAGTTTTAATGTGAGGGAAGAAAAGGAGAGCCTGCCCTTTGAAAGTGGTTACTATTTTAAGCCTGCCGGTGGTTAGGTTAGAAATGTTTTTCTTTAAAGTTGTTTTAGGTTGGAATACTTTTTCCTGCTGTCTTGCTCTTGAAGGAGAAAGAAAAAACTCATTCAGCCCTTCCCGTTACCCCAAGGGTAACTGTTTTTCCCCTGCAAATTTTTCATATATTCTTCAGAAACTTATTTTGTTCACCACCATCAAAAAATCTAGGTGTCTACCTGTTTATTGGGTTCTTGATAATACCCTGTTTAACACTCCCACTCCAAAATCTTTACGCCGGCATTATCACAATAATCAATACGTAATTTGGTCTAGGGTAGAATACTCCAACAAGAATTTTCCTGTGGTGTTTGAGTAAGGTTTGTATGTAAGGACTATATATGGCTCTTTGGCTTGTCAGTTAAATGCATACCTTGATGAATGTTACAGGCAGTGATGATAGCAAGTACTTCATACAGCTTGTGAGAGTATAAAAGCCGCTCTCAGTAGTCTTGAAGCCTGTAGGCAAAGCAGCCATTACAGTATACTTTGGGGCAATAAACGTTGATATTAGTCACAGAAATTTTAGTTTGTATTCAGTACTTTTAATCTAAAGCAAATTTATATGGACAGTTAGAGATAGTGTGGATTAACACTTTAACTAAGGATTTCAGCTGCTTGTACGATGTCCCTGATCGCAATACCTAACATCCTGTATCTGCTTCAGAGTTTCTTTTCACATCATTCTGTTTTGTAGAAAAACAGTTTGGCTACATGCTAGACGCCTCGGGCAGATCTGGAAAGTCCGTCTGTATTTCATGAGTCTGTCCAGTCACTAAAATACAAGACCAATTTTTTTTTGAAAAATGCAGGGACTATATAATTTTTCCACATTTATTCTCTTTGCATGTCTTTAAGCACAGATTTTTTTTTTTAATGTCTAACTAGCCTTGACAAAAAAAGTTAAGCCAAGGCAATGCTTTGGAGTAATAATGAGCAAATTGAAGTTTGAGTGGAAAAATAGTTCATGTATCTAAATCTTTCTCTCAGGACGTTCTTTTTTTTTTTCTTTTTTTTTTTTTTTTCTAAAGTAAAGTAATGTATTGGCAAAGTCAGAATATAAATTATTTCTTGCACTAACCTTACTTCTGTCTAAATTGCTTTAAGCCCTCAACAGCATTGGAAGGAGGGGGAACAAAATAAGCCCCCAGAACATGCAAATAATTAATGAGATTTAAAAAAATACATCGATGAAACACTATAGCACTCTCTACTTCATCATCCAGCTTTTCAAAATTAAAAAAAACTCACACACATCTCTAAGGAAACAGGCCTTGCAGCATGCATAGAAGATTATTAAACACAGGACAAAAATACAGAACCATGTTTGGAGAATATTTCACCTGGATTTTGACATCTAGGAGCTGTCGCTTCTAACATCAACTAGGAAGTTAAATTAAGTGTAAAGATATTTGCTAAACAAAACCTATAATCATATAGGACCTAACAGTTAAACAAATCAATATTACGAATAGAACAAACTGGATATAGTGCCTTTATGTACAATACTTTGGGTTGTGCGATACTGGAAAAACTTTTCATTTATATGTTTGGTGCCTTGTATTTTGGTGCATTTCTCCTTCTCTTACCCTTCCCGAAATAACCTGTATCTCACGTGTGTGTGTGATGTGGCAGAAGGAAGAAGAAGAGATATGTCTGTTTAGGATGAGCCAGGCATGGAGTTGGTAGGATGAATTTTTTATGAGAACTAAAGGAGTCAGATGCAAGGACAGGGAAGTTGTGAGGATTACTACAAGGGTGACTGAGCTGCTCTTCAGAACTATTTATATAGGCTTTCCTCATTTTCTTAACAATCTTTTGCTATAAGTGGACAGAGAATTTTGAATGTTGAGTTTCATGGTTGCTTTTGTAGGAAACTGCTAAGAGCTTGACTTGTAAATATTGCTTTAAGTTTTTGGGTTTTTATAAAAAAAAAACAAACTTCAGCAATATCAATATTTCTTCACTTTGGTGTCACAATATAATTCCTTTGGGTATGACTGCCATGTATGGCAATTTGCTGGATAGCATCCCGTGATCAGCTCGGCACAAAATTGCCTTGAGTAGATTTGCACGTCCACAGCACAAAGAAATGAGAATGGAAATGGGATTGATCCCAAAAATTCCATAGACCAGCAGCTGCAGAGAGAACTGTGGACTGTAGAGAGTCCACATAAAATTGCTAATCTGTAATTTTAAATCTTTGTTTAAATCTGTGATTATGATGCAAAGTTTATTTTCTTTCTGTTCTTGCCTGAAAGCATCTATATTTTCAGAGTATGTTTTAAGATTGCTGAGAGCTGCTAGTCATAGATGCTGAAGAAATGAATTCACCAAATCACTAATCTTTTTAATTTTTTAGATTCTTTTTAGAAACACATCCAGCTGATACAATTTAATATTCTGTTCTTGTGCAGAGTCTTGGCTAATGCATCTGTTGAATGAATAAATAAATGGAAAGAAGAGCAGTTTTAATTCTGTCAAAAAACTATTTTTATTGCTTGCTTGTAAAATTGGCAGCAGTATTCTACTCTGGGATAGCATGATTGGGTACGGACACAGTGGAATAATAGTAGCAGTTAGACGTAAATGTGAATTTAGCTGAATTTTATAGCTTGAGCTTTTATGTATTATTTTTAAGTAATTTTAGCACCTGCAAAATAATGCAGGATGCTGGTTTCTCTTCTGACAAATAGCACACATTCACAGATTAATGAATAACTTCTAATTTCTGTTGCTTACTGTTATCTAACAAGTGCTTGCTAGATACCAAAGCAGTCTGATACTGTGAACGGATCACAGACTGGGCCAACCTGCCCTTCAGCTGAGGCTCAAGAGAGCAGCCAGGCAGCTACTGTTTTACCTTCTGGACAGATAACTATTTCTTTTCTTTGTCTGCCTTTCAGCTTTTGAATTCCTACGGAGATAGTAATTTATTTATTTGTTTTGGTATTTGAATGATATTTGAACTTCTAATGAGGCAGTTCTGTTATGCTGCTTCTGGGAGGACAAAGTAGTATCCAAATAGTTTCAAGTGCAGTACCCAACTCGTTGCTCTTCAGTTTTGCTGATTAATACAGGGTTGCTCAAAATGCCTGCTGTGACCACCTGCCAAGGCCGCCTTAGCACTATTCCAGATCCTCTATGAAACCTGGGGATTCGGGGTGCTGACTCAGCTGGAGCAAGGCACACTGGGTTGCTCTTGAAGAAATCTGTGGTTGCTCAACTTGATTAAACCTCTGCTGTCATCACTGCCACTGACATGCAGTGCTCACTGTGAGTCTGTCTTGTTCAGCTGAACAGTGTGTACAAAGTAGTAGTTCTATAACTCCTCTGTGATACATGTACCATAGTTCTATTTTGTAGGAATGTGTATATGTATACATATGTGTATAGAAAAGTATGTCATGGTTATAAAATTGACTTTAATTCTCTAGAAGTGGCATGAATTACACTTTCTGGCAACAGAAACAGTATAATTGTTTCTGTAGAAACAGTTGTTATTTAATCAGCTGGTCTTATGCTGTGACCTTTCTAGCAATCGTAGCCTGAGAAATTGATGTCAAACACTTTTTTTCCTTTTCTGGTCTTCAGTTGTGACTAAAACTTTCTAATGTCTTTGCAGACTGGAATGGAAATGCATTTACAAAGTTTTCTGTGACAACAGGGAATTGTCTCGCTTCAGTTGCTTTGTTAGAACTGTTAAGTGCCCACTTAACAGGAATTAGCATATGTCCTTCAGATTTTTCTATCAGAGTTGACATTACAAGTAATTGCAAACAGTAATCTGTTTGTTTCATGCTTCTAATTGCTTCACAGAAATCTTGATCTTGGTCTTCCAACATCCAGGAATGAATGAATAAATCTTTTTCTGTGCTCATGAAAATCCTCTTCTGGTGACGTATGTACATTTAACACTCCAGTGTCATTTCATTAAGGGAAATCTCATGATAAATTCAGGGAAAGAAGAAGCAAGCTTAAAAAAGAAGGCAGGTATCCTACTGTCAAACAAATATTAACAAAGAAGAGACTCTTTCATTCAAGGAATTAAAAAATCTGCAAGTAATTCTGCATGCAGTGTTTTGGAATAGATCCTGATAATTTCGGATTCTTTAGCAGGTTTTAGTTACTGTAGTATTTTTGTTGCTGAGCACTTTTTAAATTGGTGAACCTTAACGTAAAATGTTTCTTTAAGGACCTTATGACCAAATACAGTCTCTGCTGAGGTGTGGCATGTGGGAGGAAGATAATAGAGCAGTTTTGAGGTGAACAGAGTCCCTGTCTGAACTAGGAGGAAGGGCTGTATACCAGTCAGTGCATCAAAAGACACAGGAAAACAGGCTGTGCTAGCTGGTGCTAGAGGAAGGTGAAGAGCTGAAGCCCTCATCCTTCTAGCTAGCGTGCATGAGATGGACAGCATGGGAGCTGCGTCAGTGCTCTGCTTATTTTCATCTTCCCCATTCTTGCTGGTTGATGAGTTTGTACCATTACCCACCTTAATGTAATGAACCAGAGAAGAGAACCCAAACCCACTTCCCTGCTACAGTTTGTTAAAATATCCAATAATGCATTCTCCAAAGTGGAAGCCTACTTCCAAAAAGGTACCAAGAAAGAATGCTAAGTTTGAGATAATGTACTCTCAGCCCAGAGGCTTTCCAAAATGAGCTTTTCACCAAGGTTGGGCATGCTGCAATGGCAATGGAAACATCAGTTCAATCCATGTTTTTAATGGATATTTTGACCCTGGTTTTATTTCTTTTCACAGTGGAGTTAATTTTTTCCCCCTCTGTCCCTCCCAATTAACAAAGTTTTTCTTTTGGCATTTCTTCTGCTTAAATTTATCAGAAGAAGGATCATTATCTGTGTAGAGTTTGGGAAGGAGGACAGACAGACACAGATCTATTTACAGTACTAGAATCAATCTCTGCTGAAATTTAGATTTTTGTACAAATGAAGGATGAATTCCTGTCATCTCTTATATTTTTAATCTGAAACTTTCATTTCACATAAAGGGGGGCTATCATGATTTGGGATTTTCCTTTGTGTAACCAAACCAGCTCTTAAAGTTTAAGAAAAAAAATTATAGATACATTGTTGAAGATGTAAGAAAGTTCTTTGCTTCACCTCTCCCACTTCGGAAGACTTCATAACTGTCCCATAAAGTTGGTTATACTCATAAGTAGAAATAAGTCAAAGGCAAAGAGCCTGGGGAAAAATTAATTCATCAGCTGGGAATGGGTGAAGCATAGGACAAAATCCCAAGGCAGTATTAGTTAAGAGACAAATAATGATGCTTCTGTTCTAACGCTGTTCATGGGACTTGGGTTTTAACTTCAGTTTGAATGTGAACTTTTTACTCAGGTAAGTTACTCCGTGTTCGACTTCTTCCCTTTATAAAAGTACTTAAAACAGTAGCCAAAAATGCTGTGAGATCTAAAGATGGGAACTGTAGGTAAGTGCTATCTACTAAAAGTTATTAAAAAAATACAGTCTCTATCATTTTGGAGCAATTTTACAAACTGCAACCTCGCATGATGAATGAAAAGCAGTAGGGAAAATGATTTCACTTTCAAGCTTCATGTATCAATATGGTTTTTTTTACATATCGTGAGAAAGTGCTGTAGCAATTGCATCTAAATGTGGTGCTTTCCTTAACTGTTTAAAAGATGAGCATGACTGACTGTGTAAGTAATAAAATATACAAATCTCCGAGGTACCCCCTCACCTTTCTGGAGAAAATGGCAGCCAGGAAGAAATCTCCATTACTCAAAGGATGTTTCAGAATTACAATGGTTTGAAAAAATTAACAGTGCATGAAACTCACAGAAAATTTCTCTTTAATTATTTATTAAATATTAAATTGTTTGAGTTGTAGACTGTCCTTCATCATTGTCTACAGAGGGATACTTTATTCACACTTGACAAAGGAAACCTCTGAGTGTAAACCATTCTGTGTAGTTGTGCATTGGTTTTAAATTATCTGAAAAAAATTTATTTTCTCTAGTTCTTTTTAGGCTTTCATTACTTGAACTCATGTTAAAATAAGCATGAATGAAGAAATGGTGTTGAAGTCACATTCTCCTTTCTGTTTGTAGTCTAGATGATCTTTGATACATCAAAAAATGTGAATTGTTGCACTAGTACCCCTCATTATTAGAATGAATTCACTGCTGTCTGCCTTAAGCTGATGCTTATTATCAAAAAATAGCTTTTGTAGTTGAGCATGATAATAGACAAAATTATAATTCTGCCATTACGTGTATAATAAATACTGCTCCTATCTGTATTACCAAAGCTCACACTTCTATCTCAGGTGAAATGTAAAACATAGTGTTGGCTTTCTGGTAAAATACTAAATATTACAGATAGTTCTCTTCTTGATGAGTGTAAAACCTGTGAGTAAATCAGATCTGTGGATGGTAGGGTTTTCTTTATATATATTTAAAGTTCCTATCATACTGTTATGCCACACTTCCATTCCAGTTACAGTAGTTATACACTGAGTTATGTGTAGAGTGATCTGGTTCTCAGGCTGGATTTTGAACCAATTAGAGCGTTTTTAAGTCTGGAGAAGTTTATTTTTAGTCTCAAAGGGAGTTCAATAGGCAAAGATGTCTTACAGTTTCTACCTTGTGTTTATTATAACTATATTTCTACTTGGACAAATCCGTTTTCCCTTCAGTCGTGGAGGTTTATATAAATTGGCAGCTTGCGTGGATACAGGCAGAGCATAAAGAAAAGGCAGTTCTGCCTTGGAATGCTACGCTGCAGCCCTTTCACCTGCCTGTGAATCACAGTGAATGACACTTTTTTTCTTTTTTCTTTTTGGTCTGAAGCTTTATAAATAAAGCAATAGTCCACTGTGCTATAGCAGCACAGAAACCAGGGTTATGAGCTTGATACAGAAAGAGGGTAGATGGAAAAATGAACTGGTAAGCATACTGGTAGAGGGAAAATAGTTATGCTGCTCAGTTTCCCTGGGTAAATGATCCCACTTGGGAAGCCATGAGTGCAGTGATCCCATTCCTAGGGAAGTTCTTCTCTGAATTCTTACTCAGAAGATAACAAATCATTGAACTCCTGAAGTTTCCAGGCTTGAGCCCCAGTTGCAGGTTTGACAGTCTGAGCTGTGAAAGTTTTGGTTCATCAGATTCACAAATTCTGAAGTGTTACTTATTTAAAGCAGATTGAGGTAGTTGCACCATGTATTATGTAATCTTATACTCAAAACGATTCCCTCCCCGCCCAAGGTCATCAAAAGAGAAGTTGTTGTTTCATGTCGCTGTGTTCCAATACATAACAGGTGACCTACTTTTGTACTTTCTACATGGAACACAAAGAACAACACTCTATTTATGTATTTAGACATCTTCCTACACATTCCCCTGTCCTTTCTTTCTTCAGTTTTTAGTTCCCTTTTTTGTGTTCTGTGCCCAGAAGTGAGAGGCTCAATGACATGAAACAACTTAAGAATTTTTTAATTTAACCAGTGTACAAAATGAGCATAGATTTCTATATAATGTAATCCTAAATGTTCATGTTTGCATTTCTTTGAAAAGAAAAAGGATTTTTTTTACATCTGTGTCTTACATATACTTCTGTATTTGTCTGAATTTTAGGTGTTAGTATATGTCTCAATTTTTTTTTAAATTCCCTTTTAAGAAACTGTTGGGTCTTTTTATTTTGTTTTTAGTTTTGTTCTTGGCAAGGGAGGAACTTAACTTTAGCATAACTGACTGTGACAAACAGTTATTATTAAAATTGATATGTACAAAATGCTGTTAAATGCATAGCTGAAATTAGTCTTTGACCCTTGCAGTGATGGTTTCTACTTTACAATAACATGTTTTATTATAACAAAGTCAGATAGCAGAAAATTTTCAGGCAGTAATGTTTTTCAGATTCATAGCATCTGTTCAATTGGTGTTTATGAAGCACTTTGAGATACTCAGATGAATGAGGCTATATTAGTGTATGTTAGGTGGCACCGTTCGAAGGAGCAGCATGTCTAAATAAATGCATCTTGGACTTTTATAAATTTAGTTGTATACAAACCCTTCTAAGTAAAATAGCCTATGAGAGGCAAAACATAAGTATTCAATTCCTTGGATGTCTTTTATTGGGGAAGCAGGATCGATAAAGGCACAATATGTTGCAGGCTTTATTTCACAGTTCTGCCAACACGAATCCAATCTGAGCTAGAGCACAGCTGCTATTCCTGCCAGTCCTCCTCTCTCTCCTGATGAAGCTTGATCAGCTTGCTCTGTTTTTCTGTGTTCTCTTAAAATGAAGACTGTTTAATGATCATTGCTAATGAATTAGTGATGTCCTGTTCAGGGGCTTTTCTTTATGGAGTGCTTCGCCCCAGCATTAAAATATTCTTTATTGATACAGTAAGGTAATGAGGAAAAATAGATGTGAAGTTGAAGATGGATTGTGATGGATAGAAATACATAGAGAAAACTAGATGTTCTTACAACAATTGTGCTATTCTTTTTATCCCTGTAACACAGTTACTCCTCCTCCGCCCCCCACACAACAGATTTGTAATGAAAGAATAGAATCCTGTGCAGGCTGCAACTCCCAGAGGTAAAACCCACAGTACTAGACTTCCATCTGTATAGCCTATTTTATTTCAGAGAAATTTCATTTAGTTTTCCTTGGTTAAATTAGTCTGAAATACTGTCTTTGCAAGTTCATAAAAATTATTCTATAATGGGCGTGCACTATAATTTTTGAAGTTTTATATTCAGTTGCTTGGTGGTGTTGCTTGCTATTTACATGATCGTCATCCTTTCTGCTATGTCCTGATGTTTGTTATGCTCTCTTGCCTTTCCACTTAACCTTTGTGGCCAGAAGTGTTACTCCTGATCTGTTCTGCATAGAAGTCTCTCTCCCCCCTTTCCACACCCAGGGGTTAAAAAGAAAAAAAAAAAAAAAAAAAGGTCACCTGTGTTAGTTATGTGTAATTGATGCGGGGAAGGGAATCCTCTTTGGTTGAATAATATATTTTTGTAGAATTTAAGAAGATTATTTCACCAGAATACTTACCTGTAATGTTCACATTTACTAAACATAGCCCTTACTGATTAGTAAAGGCTATGTTTATCTGCTTGGGAAAACCTGGATTTGAAATAAAGCTATAAATGTAAAAAACCACAAACAAACAAACAAAAAAACCCCTCCTTGAGGAAGGGGGCAGTGCTGGATGTTGTTTTTACTCTTCAAGTAGCATACTAAAATGTACTGAATCAATACTTGGAATCAATATACACGTATTCAGTAGTTTCTTAGGAGCAGTTAGACCTACATAGGAGGCCTAATCCTGATAAGACCTCCACACGTGGATCGTTTAATAGCCTGTAAGCCCACAGGGGCAAGTAAAGCTACAGTGCCAAGTGTAGGACGGGGACAGTCTGGTGAGAATTTTGCTTTCCTGCTGCAGAGTGAGCACAGCACTGTTGCTCCATGGACCGGGAGCGCTCCACGGCTCAGTGACTTCTGCTTTTCACTGGCTTGTAATATACTGTAGCATTATCCCTCTCCTTTGCTGCGTAATAAATCCCTCTTCCCCCAAAATACAAGCAAACAGCTGAATTCGATATGTAAATTACTATGAAGATGCGTAGGATCTACCTAAGCTACTTTTGTGAAGGGCAGTGATCGAACACTTGAAACAGGCTGATAAAAAGTATTATCTGAATAATCTGGATTTGTCTAATTGCCATTTAAAAGCTTCTTTACTTTTCTCACACAGAGTTTACCCTTACTGAAGGTATTTGTTTCCATACCAGGTAATCTGCCACTTTGTCTTCCTAAGTTTGTGACTTTGCTCAACTATGTTCTCTTCAGAATTTGCACTTCAGCTTTGAAATTTTTGAGTGGTTCTGCCAGAACTAATTTATGTGTTAGCTTATTTGTATGTCATATGCATGCGTTAATTAGTTATCGAGTAAATGGAAATCAGAATAGATATAGTAATTGCTCAGTAAGATGGTGGAAACTTGATGACAGTACGAACCAAAACTTTATAGAGTTCTGTATTTTATTGCTTTAATGTGGAGCTTCATACACACAGTGAATTAAAGATTGGCTTCCATGTCTGATTAATGGATATAAATTGTTCTCCTGTCCTTCTTTTCTCCTTGAATCTCTGCCACGCACAAGTACTCGTTCCTTGCATAGGTGCTGATGCATGTCTGTCCAGAGGAGTGAGACACTGATGCAAGGGACTGATCTGGATGAAAGCTAAGGGGGTCATTTTCAGCCGAATGTTTTTGTGGGTGCAGAGGAGGGGAGGAGACAACACGGCTGGGAGATGTGGAAGGGAGGGAGCCACGGTGGCTGGAATTTAGATCGATAGCAGAAACTGATGTGGAACTGAATCACAAGAGATTTGGGTTTGGTACCAGATCTCAATATCTTCCCTTTCTTAAAATCTGTAGTATGGTCAGATTACATACAAGAGAGTGTCTGAATCATTATCGTTCTTCTCCCCTGGAGGTCTCTGAACACTCAGTAAATTCCAGAGGAGTGGGAGAAAGCTGACCTTATGGCACGACTCAGAAAGGGTAAATGCAATGACTCATAACCTGGGTCAGTTTAACATTTGCCTTTGACAGAATAAATTCTTGACTAATGATATGGGACATAACAAGTAACAGAGACAATCATAATTCTCATCCATACTCCTGAAAATAATTTTTGCCAGTTAATTTTTGCTTTATCTTTATTGTGATAGCATTCTTTTAACATTGCACATAGATATGGGGTGATCTGCGTGCTGTGGATTGAGATTGCTGTGGTTTTAAATACCTTTTTCTAAATGTGGATGAGAAAATTAAGTCATGAATTTTGCATAGACTCTGAAACAAGCTTTGAACACAGCCATTTTGCTAAAAAAGCTTGCAGGATCCTTTTGTCACCCTTTGTCACTTAATTTCTTCAACTACAAATGGAAAGAGTTTAATTTGATTTTTTTTAAATAAGATTACAAGTCTGATAGAGTTTAAATGTATTAACACTATTGAATTCTGTAGGCCTTTTAATACATTAAAAAAAAAATCAAGTAAAAGATAAAAAGAAAAAAATCCCCGAGCGACTAGAATGATAGAGTCAATGGCAGAGCACCTTTTGCTTGAAAAAGAATGGTTTCATCTTCGTTGTCTTTTTTTGTGGAGTTTATTCCATCCCAAGATCTGCAGATTCCTTAAGCCTTCCAACCATTTTCACCTTTGAGCTGGAAGCCTTTTGTGTACACAGTATGTTGAAGGAATTTTGGTATAATTTTTTTTTTTGAGCACCTCTAGTTTTTATTGTAATTTTTCTCGTCACATATTTTTGAAACTCTTACATAATTCTTCATTAGCTTTTTTGCAGCATGAAATATCCCCTGTGTCAGAAGCTGATTTACAATTCCATTCTTCATCCATCCACCAAGCATCTATTGTTACTTTTTGAATTTATAATTATGTCTTAATTTCATAAAGCAGTAGAAGTATAGCACATCTAATATAAGAATTAATGCTATTTTGAAAACTTAAGGGGTGGGAGAAGAATGAAAGAGAGTAGCAGTTCATATAGTCGCTGGGTTGGGGTATAGGGGAATCATGGAGGTGAGCCCTGCTATGTGAGCAGAAGCAGCTAATTAGGGCGAAGCATCAGACATAATTCTCTTTGGTTTTGTTCCTTGATCAATATGCAGGTGCCTCTTGGGCATATCGATCTTTTCTGCTTATTTAATGTACTTTTATTTTATGAGACCTATACAGTCATTAAATGGAGTAGTTTGAATTGGGTTTGAATTATTTTCACTTGCTGGGACATTGTTTTTAACATACTGGGTTCATTTACTGGATATCTACTGTTAGCTGCCACTAAGGTAAAAATAGCTCATCTACAAAAAAACAGGTAACTGTAGCCAAATGTCTCAGGTCAAATGATCCGACCTACCTGAGAAAGTTGCACAGACTCGGTATCTCCATTTCAAAATGTCAGGTATTGTCCACTAGCTTTGTTTTTGTTATATTTCATTTTTTAAATTTTTACTCTGAAAACTGGGGAAATACTAATTCACAGCAGTGAGCAGTTTGATCGCAGTGTGAACAGTGCTGAAGATCAGTTTGCGTAGAATAGAATTTTGCTGAGCAGCAGCCCATGCGCTGCCGTCTGCCAGCATCATTCTTAATTCTCGGCTTGCTGGCTGCCTGGTGGTGCGTGCTGGAGGGGCTAGCTGGAAATCAAACCAGCTGCCTCTTACGGAGGTGCATACGGCAACGTTGTGCTCTTTCAGTGCGGAGGTGCCTGGGTAGCTTAGGTCTGATCTACACTAGAGAAGTTTTGCTGGTATGGCTCTTCCAGATAATTCCTTCAAGCATACATGTAGTGGTGCAAATGCATTTTTGCCAAGGCAGCCTGTGTTAGCTCCTGAATGAAATGGGATGAATTACACCAGCAAAAGCACCTTTGTACACTTAGGCTTTTAGCTGGTATAAAAAAAACTGTGGACCTTTCACTTCATCGCCATGAAGCTGCACTAGGAAGAGTTCGTAATCTAGAGCTGGATTTGATATAACTCTTAGTAAAGAATAGCACATAGAATCAACTGTGTTACACTTAGTAAGCAGAGCTAGGGAAAAATACTGGATGAGTCATAATGAATACTGTGAGTCTTCTTTTCTGTCCCCCTTTTTTGTCCTCAAAACAATTTGATGGGGCTGGTTTAACAGATGGGCAGAAAACCTACCAGGGAGTGTTGGAAAACTGTTTCCAGATGAAGAACAGTTTTCTTAAGTCATTTGCACTCTTTTTTTTTTCTTTGTTCAACATTGACTGAACTAGTCAAAACATTTTAAGCATATTAAGCAATAACATATTAAGCGAGTCTATAAAATAATTAAATTGAAACTAGAAGCTAAGAGTTCTTAGAAATATTTACACTAATATTTGACTCAGTATAAATCTTAGATAACTACTTTTGATTCTACTAGGAACCCTGTGCTGAAGATAAAGAAAATGTTTGTCAGGGTTGCTATGCTGTTTCATACTGAAAATACTTAGGATTGTGTGGTAAATCCTGAATTTAGGTACCTACTGAATTTAGGTAAATCCTGTGGTAAATTCTGAATCCAAAACAAGCTGTGCTTTCACTTTGCTGTAAGTGCTCAGATATGACGAGGCAGAGGGACATCAGATTTATAGCTGTCCTTCCAAGAGACGTTTTGTAGAGTTGCTAAGGAGTCGCAGCACCCTTTGTTTCACGGGGACTGTATTTCAGTTCATTTCCTTGTACAGCAATTGCACAGGGGTGCTGTGCTTGAATTCAAGTGGAGGCTTTAGCGGTTCTTCCTGACCTCTTTTGGGTCCTGGTCACTGCTCTTATGAACTGTGAAGGTCTGCCTTCTGCATGTTCTTCGGGAAGACCTAGCCTCTTAAAATTTATGTAAGGTTAATAGTCTGCATAATTTTGCAGGCTGTGAGCAAGTACTTGGCAGGAGTTGCCAAAAAGCTGTGGCAGATTTATGTTGTGCTCTGTAGTCTCAAAATGGGTTCAGAGGACACTGATGATAACAGGTGACTAATAATACACCATGAAATAACTCTTCTGTGGTGGAGATGAGTCAGGTAGTTTTACCCATTTCTAAACACATTTGCAAAGCAAAATCCATCTAACAAGGGAGGTTTGGAAGGCTTTGGGATTTGAGCTTTGCTGGAATCCTGCTAAACTGTGTATGTAGATTTCAGGACCTTTTTTCCTGTCCACACTGTGTGAAAAGGTGTGGGAGAATCCTGTAACAACTTATACCTCTAGTGTTCAGTAATTCTCAAGCCCTTGCAGAGTCTCCAGTATGTTTTCCCTTATATAAGAGAAAACTCTGGTCTGCAGGTTTTTCCCCATTAAGATCCTTTCTCTCTTACCTCTGCCTGCAGGCTCTCTGTGCTGTTCTGGCTGGTGAATTGTCTGATCCCTCTCAAGCCCTTGCTGGAGGGGAGCCAGCAAAGTGATCACTTTCAGGAGGAGGCAGTGAGAGAAGTGTAGCTGAAAAACAGCTTCTTAACCTTTCTCCACAAAGCATATCACTTGCAAGTGGGGATACTATAACTTCCTTTGTTATCAGGCCCAGACTTCTCACACTGTGCCCTTTTTTTTCAGAAAATTCCTTTGAATATCTGGCCCAGCTGGTACATGTTCTCTGGGAAATCAAAAGGCAGTACTATGCCTCCGTGACTGCATTGCTAGCTTGTGGCAATGTAAGACTGAAAATCTCATGCTACTTCTAGTACATATATATATATATTTCCAAATTTTTAGATGCTACTATCAAGGTAACGTTTGAGAATCTGAACTTTAAAGATCCCATTTAGTTCTCAGAACTTCTGAAAACCTTGGGAATGCAAAGTGAGGGTTCTCTAGAAGTTCAGAAATAGAGAAACAAAGTAAAATATACGTACCGATGTTGTTTTAAAAAAGTTAGAACCATGCCGTGGTTTCTTGAGGGCTGACTCATTTGTTGAATTCTTGACACTGTTGCTGCTGCTGTTTGCCGCCTTTGCCGTTTTCCAGGGAAAGAACCAGTGTTTAGGTACCTTTCTCCATCTTTTGCTTCCTCTTTCCTGACAGTACACCAGATTTTCTGGCTTTACTTTGGGCAGAGGGTAAGGGAGGCTGAGACTCACAGCAGCTTTGGGTGGTTAACTGGAGGGTGCAGGTAGAATGAAGAACATACGTACAAACAGCCCTTAGACTCCCAAAATATGGGTCCTCAAAGGTGTGAAGCATGGGTAGTATTCTGAAATGTTCTGCTTTATCAGACCAAGGAATGTTTGTTTCTTTTTCTGTTTTTTCTCCTCTCAGAAATGTACTGCTGGTGGTTTGTGCATTTTATTAACTTAACATGATTCTCTTGGTGAGCCCAGACAGACGTCCCTCTTCTTAGTTGCTGTGGGGCCTTTGATACTCAATTTAACTTTTTTCATCATTGTATTTCTAAAATTGGAATTGTGTTCAGCTTATTATACCCCTGCAACAAGCTTCATACAAAACTTTTCTGTCATTTGTTGTGGTATATGAACTCTGAGTGATTATTTGTAAATGTAAACTTTCCTCCTTTTTTTTTTCCCCTTTTTACAAGCCACTGCTTGTTGTGGTTGTGTATGAGAAGATGGAAAACTGGCATTCTTTAAATGAGCCAATGAAATTATTTTGCTATTTCCTGCTATCAAATACAAAATTTTATTATTGAAGCCTGATGCGCCTAAGGAGTGCTCTGTCTTACCTAGAATGCCTTTGAAGACCTGTCTGCTTTCCCTTACTCCAGCAATTTGCCTTAATCCCTAATGCTCCTTGCCAAAGTCAGGCCAAGCATAATTAACTTTGTGGATGAAAATGAGTCTTCAGAAGAGTTAGATGAAACTTGGAATTGTTGCTTTCTGGGAAGGTTTGACATTTTGAAGTCCTCTTTTCATCCAATTCATGACAAATCTAAAACAGTAGCAAAACAGAAAACAGAAGGGATGTGTACTTTGGAATTAGATAGGCCTTACTTGTTTTTCCCCTTTAAATTATTTCATAACATCATATGACATAATTAAAATATTTTTCTTTAAACAGGAAGCAATTGTTGCTTCCAAACAGTTAGTGAAATATGTGATAAAACAATGCATTTAATTCTGAATTCTCATTTATAACATCATGCAAACATGGATTAAAAAAAAAAGCCACTGCCTTGCAGAGGCTACAGTTTTCATTCTTAGTTCCTTTGTGTAAAACAAATGGAAACTCTGTTAAATCTGGAATCTTTATACCTGTACTCAAGTAATTCCTTGTGCTAGGGCCTTATTCCCTCTTTAGTGCATGCCCTCAGAGAGGGAAGGAGCAGAGATCCATCCGAGCTGTCCCAGCAGCCCGCTGGTGGCTGTGTTGGCCGTCACGGGCAGGACCGAGGGCTGACTTTGCCTCTCCAAGGGCACTGCTAACACAAGCCTCTGCCCAGTTCCTCTCCTTCAGTCAGCCCTAATAAGCCATTTTATTTACAAATATGATCTGTGTAATGTCTCCTGAAATGCAGTCAGCCTAATCCTGCCTTTTTAATTACTTACAATGACTTTAATTGGATCAGAAAACAGCAAGAAATATAAAGTAGTAATGTAAAGTAATGTAATAGAGTTCGCACAGTGGGAGGACTCTTGCTGTAAGCTGCAGCCAAAGTGCTATGCTCCTAGACTGTCTCCATCTGCAATGGCTGTTGCCTGCCTCTTAGCTCTGCCACAATGTCCAGATTACTGTGATGCAGAAGTCTGCTGTGATGCCAGTTCAAGATGTTCAGTAGCTGGAATTTGTCAGTGTTTCAGGCTCTCAAGCCTTAGAAAAAACTTTTCCATTGAGAATGAACTGCAGTGTTGAGCCGCAGTGTGCCAGTGAGTCTTGCTATGCTTTTGCAGTAGTTAGACCTTAAGTCCCTTCTGATGCTTTCTGTTTGCCACTTTCTCACCATTTCAGCTATCCAGTGCTGTGTAAGTACACTAGTGTCTTCAAAACCAAAATGAAAATCTTTCTTCCTTTTCTAAAGGGCATTGCATAGGTTGAGTAGTTACTCAGCATAGCTGCTGCTTTCGGGAAGTCAGGCAGACCTTCATATTGAGATTGGCTGGTTGCTGGTAGCTGTGGCTGCTTTTTGGAAAGTTACTTTGGGGAAGCCAATATCCTAGAGCAACTATTATTGCTCTTTACTTTCTGGCCATCTCCAGCCACACAACTGAGAGGCCTCACATGTGTGTCTGTGCTACGTATTTACGAATTTAGGACTTTTAACATTTGCCTGACTGGTTTTCTAATTTTTTTTTTAACCTTCCATTCTTTTGCTTAGAAGTTCCAATACACAGAAGGGAATTTTAGACTGTACCCAAAGTATCCATGAGTTTGCATATTTCTACAAAAGTTCATTTTGCAATGTTTTTCCCATATATTTTTTTCTAAAAGAAAAAGTCTCTTTTCACATACTTAGTTTGCAAATAAAACAGCAAAGGCAGCCGTAAAATCAATTAAGTGAACCAAGAGTTTTATTTGAAAGAATATTCACAATGTTTTTTTTTTTTTTCCCAGTTGGTAGAACTTAGGACGTCTTTTCTTGCATGGCATAAAGAGCCGCTAGAAACCTAGAGGGGTCAGGGTCAGGCTCGGCACTGTGCTAGCACTGGTGTGGTTAGTGAGTGTGCCTGCCAGCCTTCAGTAACTCTCTGTCGAGATTCTTCCATCAGAGAAGTAGTTATGCAGCATCTGATAAATCTGTAACTTGCTACCCCCAAGACTATCGAATGAAGAAATACATGGGCAAATGCTTCTGTGGTAGGGTAAGGATGGAGAGGTCAGTCAGCAGTCAGTGGCCACCCTGTATAAATGAGTTTAAAATGACTGAGGTGGGAATATGGTGGAGGTATATAAAATCATGAATGCTGTGGGAGAAGCAGAGAGATGTACTGAATGATGGCTCTCTTCCATTACAAGCACTAAAAGGCATTGAAGGAAACCATCAGGTGGCAGGCCCACAACATCAGGTTGCTGCTCCATGCAACATGCATTTTAGTTGTCACGGAAAGCAGTGCTTGCTAAATGTTTTCATGGGTTAAAGGAGTGATTTTATGGTTAAAAGAAAAGAAACACGAATTGAGGATTATCAAATGTAACAGTACTGTTGCTCATAATACTGCTAAACCATAAATTATGGCTCCATGGAGCTTCTGCTTTCCGAGTTGTCCATGCTTTGGGCTCATTACCCTGTGTTGGAAGAGGAGCTTGACTAACCTGAGGGCAAAATCAAGTCATGGAAGCTAATAGCTGAGACCACAGCTAACCTAGCAGCTTGTCTCTTAGGATCTGTTGATGATCATTTTATGCAGTTCTAGAGATTATGTGCTGCTCTCTGAGCAGGGATCTACCGAGATATATTTGACAGTAATAAATTTTACATGTTAGAATTGCAGATGTTGTCATGTTTCCAGTCAAGACTCTTTACTGCTGCAACTTCTTGATTTCCAGTGTTTCAGTGATAAATGGTCATGAGTTTATCAATACTGTTAATTTTGAAGACCATTGATAATCTTTACTTAATTTTCTGCTGAAGATAAATAGTTGTTTTCACTTTTTTATTATTTTCTTTTTGCTTGGCAAAATACACTTTCTGGATGTTGGAAAAATGTAAATCTTAATTGTGGTGCAGTGTAATAGTTTCTTTACTTCCGGATTGGGTTCCTATAAGAAAGTTCACTATATGCTATTGAGAAATTGGTTTTCCCTTGATTTTTTTTTTTTTTTCCCCAAAGGAAAAGGTGTTTAATTTAAACAATGGTAATGTTAGTTTTAGAGAAGAATCTGTTTGTTTCCTGATCTTGAAATGATTCATAACTATTAGCTGTGAATTCCACAAATTATGCTTTGTGAGGCTTGAGAAAAATCTGTTGTCAGACAATATTATTTAGAATTAGAAGAACTGTAGTAAAAACTATGATAGAATCATATGAGTACACAATGAGGCTGTGTGTTTTCTCAGTTTTATTTTTAAGTATTAAATTGCTAAAGATCTTTTATCCTTCAAGCAGCACATTTTTTTTTGTCTGTACAACTTTTTTGTGTCGATTATTAGATACAATTGGCTGACAGATGTAGGTAATAATAATTGGCTCATAGATAATTATGCAATTCTACAAAGAAAATATCAGCATTATTTATTTAGTAACAATTATTTGCTAAATTAATGTTATCACCCATCTGTTAACAATTTGTGCCTTTAAGAACTGAAAGACTTGCTTGAACTTACTGTTTGCTTCATTGGATATGCAGTCTTTTAAAAAAAAAATTTCTTGATTTTTTTAGCATTTAGCTCATTATTTTGAACTCTACTACCAAAGACATTGTTTCTTAATTTTGTGTCTGTGTGGCATTAATGATAGTAGAACTCAAATTTGTCATCAGTACCATATTTGAGAAGGCTTGGCTTTTCATTCTTATCTGTTTCAGAATAATGGAAGAAAGACGATGGCTTCTGTTTCTGTTTACATCAATGTTTAATCATATAGAGAAGACAAGTGCATATTTATAAAATCTTAATCCGTGGTAATTCTCAACCTTCATACATGTGCGTGCTTCCTATTTTTAACAATAAAAGTATGATTTGCTTGGGAAAAATCATGGTCAGGATGCATGAAAGATCCCAGACTAGTAGTAATAGATCAAACTATTCTTTTAGCTTATTGAAGAACTTTTACAGGTAGCAGAAAAGGTATGGTGCCACAGCTGCCTGACGGCAGACCTGAAGCATGCATTAGGGGGTTGTTTCAATTTGTTCTGTCTTTGAGGAGCAGCTGTGCAGGTACGCTGTTCAAACTCCCTTTCACTGGTGTTTGTAGGTGAGCAGTGATTTGATTCAGGTTTGTGATCCAGCAGTTTTGGAGGCTATGGTGAGTGCTGCAGAGCAGCTCGTATGGGGTAGGTTGGGAGGGATGTGACATTTCCATCGGCTTCCTTGCGTTCTTGTTACTGCAGGTACACCTAAACATTATCGTAAGTGCTAAGGGTGAGATTTGTCTTTCACTAATTTGTATCTATGTAACTTTTTTAGCAAATTGCAACAAATGTTGGGGCAGGAGAGAGGAAATGTTTAAAGCTGTTTTGTTTTTTCAGTTTCACTTTCCAGATTGTACAAGGTGGAAAGTACTAGAGCATGGTTAGAGGTAACTGCTGTCAGTCTTTGTGTCATGGTGAAATACTTTGTATTTCTATTGGAAGGGCAAAAGACAGGCACCTGGGCAGACTAACTTCAAATGCAAGTATCTGGAACTGAACACTGTTATGTTCAGTTTGGCTCTCAAACAACATTCTTTTTTTGCCCATCTTTTTAGTACTGTTGCTAAGTTTTATTACTGCTAGAAGAATTGGCAAGAATGCTGGCAGACTGGGCAGATTTCTGCCATAGGCTGATCTCTAAATTTTAAGAAGGCTTTACTGCAGCAGATAACATATATTGCATGATGTGTTAAAATTTTGCAGTCATGTTCAAGTTCCCTACAGAAGCACTGTGGATAGCACAAGGTTCGCTTTGTTCTCCCACAAAGTATCTGAGGTACATAAAACCGGTGTGATTTATAGCCTATGAAACATCTGTTGACTCTGAAGATGATAGAATCAAGTAAATCTGCAGCTAATTGCAGGAAGTTATTGATGGTATGCCAAGGAAGAGGTGGGAGGAATTAAATATGCGTTTATTGAAGATAAAAATTACATATATTCTAAAGTACTGAGGGAGTTAATATAGCTGATACTAAGGAAAATGCAGTTCTGCTTTTGCAGAAATGTTTTCCTGAAGGTGTAAGTATGAAAGGGATGAATGGTGGGTGTTGAAAAAAAGGCGGGAGAGACCCATAAGGAGAGAGGAATATGAAAGAAGTATTTGCAGCTTATATATAAAGAAAAAAAGTAGTATTCCCACTTATCCAGGGGCCAAGATAATTACATGTTTGTTTTTTTTTTTTAAAAAAATTTGGTTTTACAGCACTGTAGCACTAATGATCTTCAAGTATCTTCTGACATTTACAAGTATGTGTTAGAAGTGTTTCATGTTCTCTCATGTACAAACTGACATTTTTGGATGCATGTTTCAGTGCAAAAATAATGATAAAAATTCAAAATAAAGTAGGATATATCTCACTGAAATGAAAAAATCAAGTGCAGGTAGAAATGACTCAGTGAGGTAATTGTAGACTTTTACACCTTGTCTGTAAGTGTCCATGCATAACTTTATCCAGATGTAAAAATATTCAAGAATTAGGTCATTAACCATTAACATAATGAATTAAAATACACAAATGAATGAGTATCTCTTCTGCCCTCCTTTGAGGGCACTGATTCAGCAAAGCGTCAGCCATCTTTGCCATCTCAGCAACTGGTGGGATGTTGGAAAAAAGTTATTCTTAGATTTTTGAAACATGCCATCTATTTTCCTTCATTTACTTTTATCATTGCATGTGTCTGTTGCAACATGGCATGGTACTGATGGAAACCGAATCATTGTACCTTTACATGATGCTCTGTGTTGAGAAATTCTACATAGCTATTGAATGATAGCATATTAATAATATTTAAAAACTGTCAAAATACTGGTATTTTCAGGCCAACGTGTAAATTTAGGTTATCTTTTACATCCCTCTACTCATAACTATTTGGCTTGCTTTTGTATTGGTTCTGGCTGAGATGGAGTTAATCTTCCCCCTAGCAGTCCTCATAGCGCTGTGCTTTGTACTGGTAGCTAGAAAGGTGTTGATCACACACCAGTGTTTTGGCTACTGCTGAGCAGAACTCACACAGCATCAAGGCGGTCTCTCCAACATTTTCCCCCACTCGCGAGTAGGCTGGGGGTGGGCAA
>VZTL01063838.1:8088-43961 GCA_013400535.1 Scopus umbretta
CGGTGCCTGACGGTGCCTGACGGTGCCTGACGGTGCCTGACGGTGCCTGACGGTGCCTGACGGTGCCTGTGCCCGCAGCTGGTGGCGGAGGAGAACGTGCGCGCCGTGGTCACCCTCAACGAGGAGTACGAGACCCGCTTCCTCTGCTGCTCCGCCCAGGTGAGCCCGGCGGCCCGGGGAGCTTGCCGGTGCCCCCCGGGAAGGGTCGCTCGTCCCGGCGCAGGTGAGGCTTTAGCCGCCTCCTGCCGGGATGCCGGCAGCGACCGCCAAGTTCTCTGGCGGCAAAGACGTGGCTTCTTCCTACCTAAGCCGACTGTTAAAACTATGCGACACACCAGTAAGACGTGAGGATGTGAGTGAAGTGTGAGCGCTACAGCGGCGGAGAGGAGGAGAAAGGGAAGGGGAGTATTAATTCCATGCACATACAAGAATGCCTTTCCTCTTGGGACGAGATCCCGGCTCACCTCCTTTCCTTTAGCTGAACCACATGTTTCCACATCCCTTTAACTTTTCTTTTCTGATGGCCAGCGCTGAAGTTTTCATACATCTGATCTAAAGGATTGACATTCAGAGTCTCCTTACAACCTCGCTGAACCTTCCAACTGTCTCAACAGGTTCTGGGCTTTCTTTCTGGAGAAAAACCCCCAAAAGTTAACTGACCGAATCTGCTATCTCAATTTCAGGAATGGGAGGCAATGGGAGTGGAGCAGCTACGTCTCAGCACCGTGGATCTGACTGGAGTCCCCACCTTGGAAAACCTCCACAAGGGTGTTGAATTCATCCTGAAACACCGAGCGTGTGGTAACAGCGTCTATGTGCACTGCAAGGCAGGACGCTCCCGCAGTGCCACCATGGTGGCAGCGTATTTAATTCAGGTAAGAAGGCTTCTATACTAAATGGGGTTTATTTTTATACAGTCTGGGCAAGTACAGCCAACCTTTACAATTTGCTTTTGCTCAGGAAACCTGAGCATGCACAGGTACATTAATATTCCATGATTTTACAGAGTTTGGACTGGAGACCCACTTGAAAAGAGGTAGATAGCTAGGCCCCAAACTTATGTTGCTGTTTTGTAGAACGTGGCAAATGCAAGGTAAACAAACAAGTGAAACTTAAATGTTTGCTGAAATGCAGTCTAAGCTTTCTTTGATAATCTAGTTTATCTTTGCACACCTTGTTCATCTGTGCTTATGATGCTGTTAAGATAATGCTTCCTGGCAATGAGATAGCAGTGAAGCTGCAGTATAGCTGCCATTATAAGTAGTCTTTTCATTTCGTACCATCTGCCTCTGCCAGCTCAGTTATTAGTACAGGCACTGGCAAAGATGTTCTGATCTTATGGGAAAGAGAAACTGTTGTTGCAGTAAAGCTTTGAAACACATGGTCTGATAGTATCTGTTGCTGCTTCTGGCAGATCAGTCAGACTTCAGGAAGCTGCTCAGTTTTCTGGGCCATTAATATAGTAAGTTCTCAGCAGGTTTTGAATGATACTGTTCTTAATTCTTTCTATGGAGGAACAGATTGAGATGGGAATAACAAGTCACTTTTGAAGGTAGGTTCACTAAGCAGATACACATCCATTTTTGTTGTTCACATTTTCTTCTTGGTTAACCGAAATGGCAAGCCTTTCTAAACTTTACAACAAATACAATCCAGGCTCAAGAGAAATGACTTTGGTTTTCTGAGTTCCTCTACAGACCGAATTGGGTAAGCCAGCACTAAGACCAAAATCCCACCTGTGGATTCTTCTGTTGGTGTTATTAAGTGCTCCCTGGAAAATTTTCCCTTAGTGCCGAAGTGCAATGGGAATACTGGTAAAGTTTAAAAAACAAAACAAAACAAAATTGAAAAAGCAAGCTACAATCTTGCTGTGGTCTGGTGAGACTAGGACAGGAAACTATTCACAACATGATGGAAGCATGAGTGAGACAGAAAACAGAGGTCCCAGGCAGCAACCGTCCCTCTTGAACTGAGGGACTCATTTCATGAACTTGTGTTGACATTCAGACCCCTCTGAGAGGAACATGAAGTAATGAGAAGGGTAAAGCAGCAGGTTTTCTAACAGCTTTGATGTTGCCTGTAGCCTCCAGGATGGCTCCATTAACTGGTGCAGAGATGGAATGGATTTTCACTTGCGGGGTTTCTGCCTTTTCAGCTGCATCACTGGACCCCTCAGGAAGCAATAGAGGCTATTGCCAAGATCCGTCCCCACATCCTTGTTCGGCTCAAGCAAGTCCAGGTCCTGGAGACATTTCACAGGAACGTGATTGCTGGGACAACTACAGTATGTCAGTAAGAACTATCAACATCTCTGTCTCGGCTGCTTTAAAAAAAAAACTTAAGTTATAATGATCTAGTGAAGGCTTAAGTGTTGTACTTCTTGGCCATCAATAAAGAAGTTTTTACATAAATTACAGGAAAGGGGAGGTTGGGCTGTTTAATTAAAGCTTTCCTTTTCTTTCCTTATGTCTAATCTCTTAGTTCTCTTGGAGCCCCATAGTTCTTCTCCCCCACACACAGTATCAGTGCTGAGCCAAATGGCAATCCACAGGAAGTTCTATATTTGCAGCAAAGGAAAAGAAAACTTTGTCTCAGCAGAGACTTTATTCAGATTCTTACCCAAAGGGTTACAGTGCCAACAGAGAGGGGTAGGTGGAAGTGGTCTTCATTCTGTCTTTCACCAACACTATGTTATGATTACAGGTGGGGATTCCCTGTACAGTAAAGGAAGCCAATGCTCATAAAAATTATCTCCCTCTTTATGCTAGGTGATGACAGAGCAGTAAGCGAGTTCCTAGTTTGTTTCCACTCCTCTAGGACAAGTGCTGAATAATGCAACCTATTAAAGGTCTTGGGGTCAGATCTGGAATCTGTCTGCTGTAAATATTTCTGCCAGTCCCTCCTGCAATAGAGATACAGGAATGTTTAAATGGGGACATCCCTGGAGGGCACAGTGCACATCTAACTCTGTGACTGACATGGCAGCAACACACAGTCTCTCAGGCAGCTAAAACTAGCAGTCTGGGCCAAGGAGGAAGCCCATATGCTATAGGATTTGTTATTGGTGGATTGGTTCCAGGCTAAAAAAGCCATTTGTTGCAGTTTGGGCCTTAAACACAAGCAGCTTATCATCAAGGGATCAAAGTAATAGCATTTAGTCCATCTGAAATCTAAGATGCAGCAGTTCAACTTTAATAGTGCTATGTAGAAGAATAGGCCCACAGCCAGAATGCCTGTACTTCTTCTGCACAGGTATAGAGGATGGGGTCTTTACTGGATGTTGTGAGCTCGTAGTAATTGAGACTGGTGCTGAGGGTGGTGGGTGCCTCTGAGCTGCACAGCAGAACACCATTGCTGCCCTTTCTATCACTGGGCCTGTTTTTCCCCGCTTAGGCCAGGACAAACTGCAGGTTAGTGAGCAGCACTTTGATGCCACTTGTGACTGTTACAACAGAGGTGGCGGGGTTCAGTTTAAAAGTATTTGCATCACCCTTTTTATAGCGGTCGCGAAAGACATAAATGCTGCCATTGCAGCTGGCAATTTTCCAGAGGGATGGTACTGAGCTCCAGGCATCTGGCAGGCATAGGCGGGTGAAGCTATCCAGTAGGGGATTATAACACAGCAGTGAATCCCCCTCGGCTACAATGAACACCACATCCTTGTGTACAGCAGCATGCATGCGCCCCGCAAAAGGCAGTACATACGGCTTCACGTGGCATTTCTCTGTGTTGGTATCATAGCACTGAATTAGCCGAGAGGGCTTGGTGAAGAAGTCCAAGTCATTCTCCTCCCCGCCCAGCAGGTAAATGACACCATTAAGATTTACACCTGCAGCTCCAGAGACTGCCACTTCCAACTGGCTGGTCTCTGTCCAGACATTGTCTCGTACTCTGTAATATATGACAGCATTAGAGAGCGTGTCCTGTAGAGTTTTACCCCCCAGTGAATATATTGCATCCTTGCTTGGCACCGAGACAAGGGTGTGTTGGAGCCGGTCACGGGGCAGAGGGGCACACCACTCCCAGTCTATGGTCGCATTGTTGCATTTCCACATGCGTCGTGGAATGGAGCCACCGACGACATATAGGTCACTACCGTGCTTGCAGGCTGCAGTGATCTGGTGACACAGGCTGTTCTGGCCACTCACGCTTATGGAATCATCATCAGCACAATGCAGAGAGACAGCGAGTGAATGTGTACGTGACGACTCCTTTCCAATCAGGTAGATGTGAACATTTTCTCCAATCACCTGAGAGAAAGGAGGAGTGTGTCAGCAGAACTAGGCCTCTTTACACAAACATCACTGATGCCTAAGACCAAATTATTCAGCATTTTAGGACCCACCTGTGGCCCTGAGGTGTGTGACCTGCTTCCCAAGTCCTGCCACCCTGCAGCATTCAGGATTTGGAGCCTCAAAGCCTTTTCAAGATACCAGTCATAGAAGACATAGCAGAAGAGCAACAGACTTCACTGGAACCCAAGTGTCTGCAGTTTAGGTAAGGGCTGGTTACATCACTGATGGAGCAGAGTTTTTTTAAGGGGAATGCCAAACTCAGATTTCTGAATGGTCTCTTTGGTAATTGAGCATCTGGTGAAAAAGTTATTTGTGGCATTGCTCAAATCACTAGTGAAAGCAGCCTCAGGTTAAATTAAAAAGGCTGTCAGTGGGGTTGCTATTTATGACAATGAAAGTACTCCTCACGCAAGCACCATGAATTTCAATGCCATTTGTGTTTTGCAACTTTCAAGTCACACCTGTGAGCAGAATACCCTGCCTTGGAAAGTGCAAAACCAGCAAGTGCTACACCAACCCAGGAACAGGAGGTCTTTTTATACCTTCAGACTTGATCGCAGTGTCTCTGAAAAGCCTGCTCGCTCCTCCTTGTTGAAGTTGATCCAGGTTTCTATGGCAACCGTTGGATTCTGAGAACATGGAACGCCATCTGCGGTTTGGGGACAGAAAGGCAATTATGATATCTAGACAAAGGTGTGGGTACTCAGGAACATCCTTTTCCTGCAACTCCCTCCCCCCACTCCCACCACAAACCCTACTTTCTAGAGAGGAAAAAAGGCACAGAGGTTTATAGATTTTGGCACACATTATCAGCACTGCCAGCCAGGCATCTACATGAAACTAGTTTGGACAAGTATCAGAAGACAGAGCTGCCAGATCTTAAGTACTTTGGATGAGTATCAACAAAGGAACCTACATTCGAGAGAAAGAGGGCAGGAAAGAGAACTTATAAGCTTTGTGATGATGAAAAATAGTTCCTTATTTATGCATTTAGGCAAAAAGATTCTCTTATGCAAGAATCTCAGCAGCTGCCTTTCTTTCTGTCTGGTCCTAGAAACCTATCTAGCAGAAGTCATCTGCAGAAATTGTCCTTCTCTGAGCACTGTCAGACAGCTGACCCTCAAGACTGAACATCTGGTGTTGCTGTTATCCTCTTAACATTTGGAAACCCCCAATGAGCTACTATAGCTCTCCTTAGCAACGTGACAATAGGAAACACTCAACAGTCTGCATCAGATTTCGATGTGTTTCCAGACATAATTGGAAGTTTTGGTTATGCCACAAACATATGCATCATTGGCATCAGTACATTACCTAGAAAATTTTAGGTATTTACTTCCAGTTTGAAAGCCAGCAATTATGCCTGTAGTCATTGTGAGGCTTCCCTATGAAGGCTCTCGGATTTTGTTGTCTGCTCTCATGACAAACCCTGAATTCAATGATGCTGAAAGCATCAGACAAATTCCGACACTTTTCTCTGTACTGGAAGGGAGGCAGAAAAGCGTGGAACAAAAGCAAGTATTTCAACTCTGTTTATTAGTAAAAGGGTTTTCCATAAACCATCCGTCACATGTAGTGGTTAAATGGAAAAACTTTGATTCTGAAATGGGCCCTAGAGTGCAACAAATGGTAAGCTTAATAAATTACTATTTTATGAATTTTATGAAATTAATTTTAATCCTTGCCGCTAAGAGCTTTCTCCATTTAATTCTCCATTAACTAAACAAAGATGCAGGAACTGCAAAGGAAAAAGATTTTCCCTGACAGCAGTAGGAGTATATTTCAGATTATAATCCATTTTATAAGCTAAATTTCAGCATAAATATTGAGTAATGTGATTCTATATATGGAAATAGATGAAGCATGGAAAAAAGTTTTATTAAGCAATTAATTTAATTTAGGACCACAAACACAAACAAATTTAGGCTATAGTCCTAAAGCTATGGTTACTACATGGAATCCCTAGGAAGTTAAGGGTGACTGACCTTGATAGCTTTATTTCATGATTTTAGGAATTATTTTTTTTTATTGAAGTCACAACTTAGTTTAAAAACTTTAGCTAGATAGTTATCAAAATTACTCCTAATTTTATCATAGTTTTGTTGAGCTATCAGTACATACCCTCAACAGGTTTTTAACTGTGAATTTCTTTAGATGCAACGGAGATAATAAAAGGCAGTATCTGTAAATACTCTCATGTGCATAGCATCGACTTTAAAGGCTATTTTAAGTCTTACGGACAGATTTGCCAGTATTCCAAAGAAGCCAGTCATAGTAGTTTTATTATTGTAACAGCATATAAAACACATGACACACAAAGTACAGCTATTTACTCATTTACAAAATTATTTAATTAAAGCAAGAAAGGGGCAATCTCTCTGGTCCCAAGTCCAGTACACTTGAATGTATGAGCTTCTTCTAGCAATGATACATAAATGCACAAAAAGGGAGTTGTGACTGCAGCATCACGGAGAGGTTTTCAAGTACTGGCTGTACTTACTAGGGCAGTAGAGAATCTTTAAGGATTGGTGGCAGTTGGACTAAGTTGTTGATGTGTTGACACATCCTTCACAACCCTGAGTCATTGCATCCATTACTGTGGAAGGCTATTACCTTTACAAGAAGGGTGATTACTGTATGACCTAAGATGTTACAATGCCTCTATTTCAGTCAGCTGAGTGCTTAGCCTAGATAATCCTAACAATTAAACACAATTGTTAATAACAGTAACATAGTCTAAAAATAAGGCTTGTGCTCAGCCTTCTTACAAATGTTGAGTTTTCGCATTACTACGTTAAATGATTGACAACTAAAGAAAAAAATTACTTTCATCAGATGTTAATATCTGGTGAGGCTTCTTTGTTTTATTTTTAATGCAAACAAAAATACAACAGATTGTTGAAAATTATTGTTACATTTAAAAACCCTGTAATACTTCTGACCTGTTTATTCAGGAACTGCTGGGAATTACCAGCATCCTCTATGTCCCTTTTCTATAGTTTAGATGCTCTATGTTCAGTAACAATTAATAAGTTATTTTCTGATTAAGTTATCCAGAATGTTTTGCTTTGCTTAGCTTAGTGAAGCCTCTTAATAGACAGTGATTATGAACACTTGGATCTTTCTATCTATTTTGTTCAGTCCCTGATAGATTCTCTGAAAGCCTACATCCACATCCTGGCTAGTCTGAAGAACTCCTTACCTGTAAGGATGTCTGTCAGTAGGCGGAGAGGCAGATGTAGGAACTCCTCTGTGTCTTGCAGTTGAGACAAATGTGACTTTGCACAGTGTTTGGCAGCTGTGTAGAGCTCCATGTCACTGTGTTGATCTGCCAACCACATGACCTGCAGACAGTTCCTAACCTGCACCGTACGGGCCAGAAAACGGGAGCACTCTTCAAAAAGGGCAGTCAGCTGGTACATGTCTGCCACTTCATAGGTTTCCTGCAACTCCTCTGCCCTCAGCTTTACAGTCCCATGGTAAATATAGTCCACAAGGAGCTGAAAGACACTCTCGCTAACGTCCTGCAGCTCAATCACCCGGTTGTGGGCCTCCTTTAGGTTGGAAGTGAACATGGAACGAAAAAAGCAACTCTGAGCTGAGAGGACCAAACGGTGCAGCTGGAATTCTTTGCCTTCCACTGATATTGTAACATCAGCAAAGAGCTCATCCTCCAAGCATAATTTCATAATACCCTGGGCCACACGGCCTGAGTGGGAGCGGTCGGTGAAGGTGTAGTTCACGAAGTAGTTCTCTTCTGCAGAGGAGCCTCCAGTCTCTTCTGACGAGTCCATGGTGCTGCACAGATCAGACCTCCAGCAATCTGTAAAATCACAATAATTATATGGCTTTCTCTCTCCACTAACAAGATTATGCAGTACTTCAGCGTACAGGGAAAAAAATCAAACATACTGGTAAGATGCCAGCATATTTTAGACTGAATATAAATAGCGCAGCCAGAAACTCCTGCTTGAGCTTCAGAATCTCAAACAACAAATGAGAAATTGGCATAATTAAAATTATAATGTATACCAAACTTCCAGTACAGTGAGCATCACATCCCAGCAGAACTGGGAGACGTGCATATCTTTTCACCACTCATTTCACTGACACAAAGAAATGCATCAACAGTTATTCAAGTGGAAAGTCCATCAACCGCACTAGGAAACTTGTGAAGCCGAAAGAATGTGGCAGCACCATAGCTGGGCTAGAGAGAAAAAGGATTACAGCATCATACCAACAAAGAGCACGGACAGCAGTTCATATCATCAGGAGGAGTTAATTACCATCCAAAACCAACACGATGAATTTGTGCAGCAGCATCAAGTAAGGTGAACCTGTTTTTACCAAAAAGATGTGTGAGAAGCCTGCCAGACATAACCACCAGTCCTTCAAGCTAACCGAATGAGAGAACTGATGGTCACACTCAGTTTGTTAACATGCCAGATATATTTAGCATGCAAATAACCTGCGAGCTGTTGTTAGCTGCTGTTTCCCAAGTGGCAAGGAGAACTCAATTTAAAAGATAACACCTCTTGGTAGGTACCAGAGATTGTTTGCAGAGGTCAAAGCAGTTTGTGGGTTGAAAAAAGCTTCTGAACCGGAGAAGGACTGCTGTAGAGAAGAGCTCTTCTTTAACATGGCTCTTGACAGCGTTAAGAGCACAAACAGATGCCTGCCTGCATTCACTTTAAACTTCTTTGTACACCTCAATTATCAGCCATGGTGATCGGTATCACAAATTTTTTCAATTAATACTGAATGTCATTTCCAGTGCAATATTTCACAAAGATGGGATTTTTTTTTTTTTCCAAGAGATTTGGTTACTCTTCCACGCTTTATTTTGTCAAACATGCATTTTCTTAAAATAGATCTGCTTGGCACAGGAGGGCTCCTAAGTTCCTTGCTCCGATTCTGTTCACGGGAAGTAGTGTCTACATCCCTAACTGGCTGGACGAGTCCGTCCCATCCCTGATGGTGGCCTGTCTTAATTATACCCTTATTGTTATGTTACAGTAGTTCTGGTCTGTCTTAAAAGTACCTATACGTTAACTTGTAAGAGACTGAGGAACTGCAATCGGCACAGCAGACATCGGTACCATTTTTCCAGGTTTAGCAAGTACAAGCCTATCCTGCAACCCAGCTCCCTCTTCAGTTAAAGCTCTTGATCCTTACACTCACAGTGCTCAGAAGCTGCAGCCCAGGGCGCCAAAGTGACCACGCAGAGCACCAGGATATGGATGGATGAACTACGCTGCCCTCCTGGCACAGCAGAACCAGCTGCCCCCGCTGCCCTGCACAATTTCCAGAGGACTGGTGCCAAGTCACAAAAGAAATGCCAACGGCGGGCAAAGGCTACCGTAAATCTCACACGCTTCTTCGTGAACACAAAGCTCCCCCTTGCATCCATGGCATCTCCACTATAAAGAAAGAGAGGTGCAGGAACAGTAAAGCGTCCCATACAGCAAAATCTTACACGCCATGCCTATTTGGCACTACCAAAGCAATGACCTGCCTGCCCTGGGCCAGGCTATAGGTGACGACGGCGTAACCAACACCTGGCGCAGCTACCTCCTTCCTTGCTCCTGACAGGGTCGCCGATGTCACGACAGCGCCTGGGATCGGGGAACCCGTACGCACAACTGACAGCCACCTCACGCCTCGGGGTCGGGGGTCAAGGAAAGGAAAGCCAGTTCTCGGGAAACCGCGGAGCCCCGTTAGGGCCACACCAGCGCCATGAAAACCGCCGGAAAGCCACCTCGCCCCCACAGCGTTGCTTCAGCCCGGGGGTCTGCCAGCCCGCCCCCCGCCCCGCACCCGACGGCGGACGCGTCCCCGCAGAGCTCGCTGCCTGCGCGGCCGGGCTGGCGGCAGGGCTGCTCCTCGCCCGCTCCCGGTCCAGGCTCGCCCCCGCGGCTCCAGCCCGCCCCAGGGCGCCGGGGCTCCCCCGNTGTGGGAGGGACCGAGGCGCGCTTGGGTCCCTGCCAGCTCCCGCCTGGGCGTTAGGGCGCTGGCCTGCCCCTGCGACCGTCTGTGCCGTAGAGCCCTTCTGGTGAGAGCGTCAGAAGACGGCTGGGGCCTGTCACGCGTAAAGCTGAATTTTGGGCAGGAAAGCGGCTCTGTTGGCAGCCGTGCTCTCGCGCTGCCCTCCCCTCTGCGTGCTTTCTCGGGGGCCTGCCGGCTTGTCCGGTGCAAGGTTGTGCCTGGGCACCCGCTGCGTGGCCCCTTCTTGCCCTGGATCGTGAGGAGCATTTGTAATCATAGCAAACAAACAAACAAAAAAAGCAACTTGAGACCCCGGGATGTTTTGATTATGAGGGGATCGCATAGATGCTGGCACATCAAACAAAAGCAGGATTATTTTGTCTAGAAAAAAAGATCCTTTCTACACCCAGGCTGAATGTCATAAGCAGTGTCCAAGTTCACATTGTTCTGTCATCTCTGCCTCTCTCTCCTTTTCATTTTGTTATTTGCTTCTCCGTCATCTTGTTGGACTGTTTCTCCTGCTGTATTTACAGTGCACAAAACCACTTCTGTCTAGCGCTGACGCAAACTTCCTTCCTTATCGGAGTCTCTAGTTCCGTGTTGTTCTGTGTACCATAGCACATGTATGTTGCTATAGTCTAGTCTCTATTACAGCATCCTATTTTTTCTACTATACGTATATGTGACATTTAGTTTCAGTTTTACTGTAAATAAACTTTGCAGGTTACCTGAAGCTGAAGCTGCCTGGCTTCTGCCAGAGCTACTGAGAGGCAGCTAGACTGGTTAAAGGAATTTTTAAGTGAGGGATGGGAGTTACTGCTCTTCTTTCTGTAGCTTTCTGTATTCCCTGCCGTGATCTTGGGAACTTTATTTTTCTCTTTAGCAACTGTCAGACCAAAAAATGAAGTAGAACAGAAGCAGCTATGTGCTTTTGGGGAGTACGTGGCTGAGATTCTGCCCAAGTATATCCAGCAAGTACAGGTAGGTGCTGTTCGAGAAATTGTTCAGGGAGGTGGGGGGAGCAGGGCAAGACCCATTGAACACACTACTTGTTTGTTAGATGTTTTCAGAAGTTGTTCTGTGGAAGAAGGATTGTCAGAATTACGTGAAAGTTGCTGCTATTACTAAGCCCCTTCTTCTGATGTCATTGTGTGTCTGCGGTACAATATACTCTCTTTGTTTCGGTATCCTGCGGGATTCAGTGTAATGTTCAGTGCTGTTGATGTTTGTACTCATGCCCTTTCCGCTGTTTTCATCAGGTGACCTGTTTCAATGAGCTAGAACTTTTGATCCATCCAGATGGGATCATTCCGGTTCTAACCTTCCTCCGAGATCACACTAATGCTCAATTCAAATCCTTGGCTGACTTGACTGCTGTTGATGTCCCATCTCGGCAATACCGCTTTGAGGTGAGAACTGCTCATAGGTGCAGGACTCGGAGAGTTTCACAGATGCTGACGACTGTGGGTGCTGTTGCAGCTCTGACCGCGTTTTTTGCTTTCTGACAGTGAAAAAAAGATCCACTCTGAAATGCTGTTGATTGTGGAAGCAGTAGCGGAATTGATACTGCATGAGTTCCTAGTCTGGCTTTCCTTTCTGTGCTCTGCTGAAAGTCTCGCTCTTTTTTTTTTTGTTATTGTTTTCGATTTCTTTTTTTGTTTTTTTTGTTTGTTTCAAAAAAGTGTCTTCTTTCTGGCCTGATGGAATTGGTGTTCTTCCTTCTTCCGCTTAGGCCTGTCAGCTGCTGTTGACACAACTGATCATGTTTTTCTTTAAATCCCATCAATCTTCTTAACAATTTTCCTCTTTTTAAAAAAAAAAACAAAAATGTTTTAAAAACATTCCCTGAAAGTTGAGACCAAATAGGAGATGAGGCAGATTTTCAGGAAGCTCTCAGAAGATTTGGGGCACTGAACTTGCACTGACTTTCAGCGGATATTGGAGATTTGGTTCCCACAGGTGCTTTTGAAAATCTCACCGTATAGCTTTTCAGCTGCAGAAAAATTGGAGCTGCAAATAGAAAAAGACGTCTTCGGGGAAACGACAGACACAGTATATTGTCTCCTTACCTACTGTTAGAAAGCTTTGTTCACAGTATTGTTGTAAAGGCGTTATTGTAGTTTAACCTAGGAAGATCTGTAAAACACAGTGGTTGAAAATCCCTAGGGCTCATGCTGTAGGAGGCTGACTATGGTTTAGGCAGCCTTATGGATGAAGAGGTGTCTGTCTTCCCTTGTCTAATCTGGGCAGACTGTCTTTCAGACAAGAGGTGTGAACTGGTAGATTTTTAGTTCCCAGGAAGTAACAAGGACAATAAAAAGCAGCTCATTTGTTTTCCTCCTTTGGTTTATCTTGTGGTATTATATTAATTAATATTAATATTAATTGTGGTATTAAATCACTTACCAACAGCTGCTCAGAAAGCGAGGGGTGGCAGGTATGTCTTATCTGTATTAGCTAATCAGATGTCTGTTGTTTTCAAATATAGCTCCCTCTTGCTTTGCTAATAACAGCTTTGGCTTCTAGTAACCCAAGTCATGATTAGGCAAAAATCCTGAGAGTTGTAGAGAGTGTTTCTTTAACTCAAAGGCCTCCAGTCTCTGAAGAAGTTGAAGACTTTTTCAATTCAGGATTTTTCTTTTAAAAATCAGCGTAGTAGATTCATAGAAATAATAGAAATGTAGACCTTAATGATTTCACCTTTTCCAGCCATCTTCATAGAGGTAGTATCAAACAGGGCTATGCAGTTTCTTAGAAAGGTTTGTTGTTTTTTTTTTCCAGTCTGCTTGTAGTAAGTATTCCCTCCTCCCTGGAGGTTCTAGTAATTCTCATAAGCAGCCTTTTTATTAGTACTTTGTCACCAGAAGAGTTAGAAATTGTCCTTAGTATCCAACTTCTTTGCTGAAAATTAAGTGTATTTCTTGTTAGGTTTCTTCTGTTGGATGCTGAGAGTAATTGATAGCCATTTCCTTTGTCACAGACTATGGAAAGACTATTGTCAAGTGTCTCCGTCCCTTCAGTATTCTCTTTTCTTAAGATTTAGTGTCCCTCTTTATTTCAGCACTTCTTCATTAGTCACGTTTTCTAAATCTCACATCCTTTTTGTCACATTTCTAAGGATCAAAGCGGTAAGCTATTGGAACCTCAGTTGTAATGTCTTTCAGTGCCCAGCTCTGAAATGCTGAATGGGATTCTGCTGATAAAGAGTGTTTGAAAGGGTCTTCGTGTGCTTTTGCTTAGCCAGTACTGTACTGCAAAGAGAACCATAAATGCCATACAAGACCAATGCCTTCTTTTGTTCTGCATCAGATTGTGTACAATCTTCTGTCTCTGCGGTTCAACAGTCGGATCCGCGTGAAGACGTACACTGATGAGCTGACACCTGTTGACTCAGCAGTGTCTGTGCACAAGGCAGCAAATTGGTATGAGAGAGAGGTGAGTGCCAGTGTCCTTGGGAGCAGAGTCTTTGTGGAGAGGGGCTGTGTTTTTCTGATTAAACTGATTACCAGGGCCCTGAGGAAGAGAGAGGGGTGTTTTCCTGGCTGGCTTGTCCGAATAGGAGATAAAAAGGTGTTTGATTTGCTTTTGAATGAATTCCTACATCGGTTTTGCTGGCACTGCACAAAGCCAGGCATGTAACTGCAATTTTATGGACAAAATACATGAAAGGTTCCTCCCCTCCCCCATCTAATTCAACTTACTTGGCTCCCTTTCATTTAGGTTTGGGACATGTATGGTGTTTTCTTTGCCAACCACCCTGATCTAAGGCGAATCCTCACAGACTATGGGTTTGAGGGCCATCCTTTCCGGAAGGACTTTCCACTCTCTGGTTATGTGGAGGTAGGAGATACACTTATGTCTAAAGTTATCAAATCTCTCCAGGACTCTTATCTCTTAACGGCTCAATGTCCAGATGGAGATTGGTGACAAGTGATGTCCCTGTGTTGGGACCAGTACTGTTCAGTATCTTCATCAGCAGCCTAAGACAGTGGGATCGAGTGCACCCTCAGCAAGTTTGTAGATGACACCAAGCTGACCAGTGCAGCTGACACACCTGAGGGACAAGATGCCATCCAGAGGGACCTGGACAAGCTCAAGAAGTGGGCCCGTGTGAACCTCACAAGGTTCAACAAGGCCAAGTGCAAGGTCCTGCACCTGGGTTGGGGCAACCCCCAGTATCAATACAGGCTGGGGGATGAAGGGACTGAGAGCAGCAGCCCTGCAGAGAGGGACTTGGGGGCACTGGTGGATGAAAAGCTGGACATGAGCCGGCAATGTGCACTCGCAGCTCTGAAAGCCAACCCTGTCCTGGGCTGCAACAAAAGAAGCGTGGCCAGCAGGTCGAGGGAGGTGATTCTGCCCCTCTACTCTGCTCTGGTGAGACCCCACCTGGAGTACTGTGTCCAGCTCTGAAGCCCTCAGCACGGGAAAGACATGGACCTGTTGGAGCGGGTCCAGAGGAGGGCCACAAAGATGATCAGAGGGATGGAACACTTCTCCTGTGAGACAGGCTGAGAGAGTTGGTGTTGTTCAGCCTGGAGAAGAGAAGGCTCTGGGCAGACATTATTGCAGCCTTTCAGGAGGCCTATAAGAAAGATGGGGGCAGACTTTTTAGCAAGGCCTGTTGCGATAGGACAAGGGGTAACGGTTTTAAACTAAAAGAGGGTAGATTTAGACTAGATCTAAGGAAGAAATTTTTTACAGTGAGGGTGGTGCAACACTGGAGCAGGCTGCCCAGAGAGGTGGTAGATGCCCCATCCCTGGAGACATTCAAGGTCAGGCCAGACGGGACTCTGAGCAACCTGATCCAATTGAAGATGTCCCTGCTCATTGCAGGGGGGGTTGGACTAGACGACCTTTAAAGGTTCCTTCCAACCCAAACCATTCTATGATTCTGTGATCTGAGATTCAGTACAGAGGTGTGACTGCTTTACAATCCTTTCTTTGAAGAGCACTAAGGATGTTTCACTTGTTTGTATTCCAGAGGAGTTGTATAGATTGCCTTCATGGAAATTTGAAGTCATCACAAAGTATCATCTGTAATAAGGCAGCCTAAAGCCAGACACATTAAGCAAATTTCATGTGCTGTACACCAAGGAAATTTGTCAGGCAGAGAAACTGCTTCTGCTTTTAGCATGTCTTCTGGAAGGTTAAACTTTTCATTGCAAAACTGGACATTCCCAGAGGAATAAAGGACTGAACTGATCTTGATGCAGTTGGAACTCCACTGTGAGTTTTTGTAGGCCCAGGTTATAAAACTCTAGCTGAACTGACTCTTGCCATTTATCAAACATGTACCTCTGTATGTCAGACCGCAAGTGAAATGAGTGTGTTTAGTATCTGCCTAGTTTCAAATGACCGGCTTACGGAAGCAGTCGTATTTGGTGCAGTTCTAAGACTGAGTTGAGTCTCGGGAGAAAACAGTGAGGTTCTGCAGGCAACAGAGGGTTTAAAAAAAGAAAAAGAAAAAAAAAAAAAACCAAAAAAAACCAAAAAAAACCCCAAAAAAACCAAAAAACCAGTGAGCAAGGACCAGGCAGCGTCTCCTGAGCTGTGGTTGGAGACCTGGACTGGCACAGTGAGGATAAATCAAGCCAATCGGAAGTGTCTGGTACTCACCTGCATTTCACCCTGGTTTTCTTTTTGGCCCACGTTCTGAGTGTTATGCTAAGAAGAACAACTACAAACAAACTGCCAGACTATAAGGATTTATGAGAGCAGTCCCCAGCTATGCCAGGTGGATGGGCCACCTTATTGCGGTGACTCAGGAGAAATTCCTTTGTCATATGACAAACTAAGTGTTATTCCATATAGACTTTGTATGGACTGTAGGCTGGGCACTTCTAATTCAGGATGGTTAGTCAGTACATCTCAGGTACGTGGTAGCAAAGAGGAGGGTTTTCCTGGAGAATCCAGAGGTCTTCGTTGCATCTGGAGGGCTCTTGTTTAATAATGAGAAGAACTGGAGCTGGAGGCAGAGGCCTGTGGCCTATCCATGGATTGCCTGGACTGGAGGGTGGTCTGGGTACAGCTGTAGTGTGCACAGCTAATAGCAGAGATGCTATGGGGACTGTATAAAAATGACTGGCCTGTGTTCTTTGCACTGTTCTAGGTGCGGTATGATGATGAAGTGAAACGGGTAGTGGCAGAGCCTGTGGAGCTGTCTCAGGAATTTCGCAAGTTTGACTTGAATAGTCCTTGGGAGGCATTTCCCGCCTATCGTGCAGCTCCAGAACCCCTGAAAATAGAAGCAGGAGCCAAGAAAGAAGATGCAAAATAGCAGTAGAATGGAGAGGGTGCATGGCACCATCCTTTCTGTTCTAACATAGTATTTATAATAATAAAAATTGATATGAGGTTCTTGCCTGTTGTGGTCACATGAATAATGTTGTTTTCAAACAGGGTGAGGGATGCTAATTTACAAGATGATCCAGCTGGTAGATGTTTATCTGCTGCTTTGAGTTGTAAGACACTGGATTTGTCTTTCTAGTTTTCAAATTGAATGGAGTCTAGGCATTCCCTGTGGCTGTGTACACTGCTTCTGCTTGTTGTCCCTGCAGGCATAAATCATAACCTGAGCGCTCACTAGGAGGCTGCACTGAAGCAGCTGTGTAGCTTAAGCAGTGGGACAGCAGTATCTCGGCTCCAAGGTGGGTGTTGGGAAGACGGTAATAATAGAGCGAACAGGCAAATCTTTTGTAAATGTTTCTCATACAGTTGTTATTAGGACAACACACGGTGTACCTGGATCCAGACCAAATCAATTGTGGAAATCTCTGCATTGTTTCTTTGGGAATTAGGTCAGTGCCTGTTCTCCTGGCAGAAGGAGTTGCAGGGAACCTCTCGCGTGCCGCTCCTTCATGCTGGCTTTTTCTTCACAACCAATCAGTCTTTACTTTCTCCAGCTTCTTCAGTTTTCCCTGCAGTCAAAAATATTTCCCTTCTCCCAGAGGCAAGAGGCTATGCTTCTTTGTCACTATTCCAATTATTTTGAGCTGTATGATATAACAGCATTACCGCTATCTTTGCTCTTGTGGAAAATCTCAGCTCTTTCCAAAAAAGCTGGAAAATACTGTAGTTTCAGTCCACCCACCACCTGTTTGAATGTGATTACATTACAGCAGTCATCAATTAATAATGTCCCTTGTCCTTAGTCCAGAAAATGTGTAACACAGTTCTGCATCAGAAAGCTGACTGACCTCATTAAGGTCTGAAAACTATTGTATAAGAGATTACATAAAATAATTCACAAGCTGTTTGTAGGCATTCCCTGAATCACTACTTAAGCTTTTAAATTATAAGAGCACTAATTAAAAAAAGGGTTTGCGGGAGATTACAGTATGGGATGGAGGAAGGGATAGGAAAGTAATAAAGTCAATTAAGAAAAAAAGGGACAAGTACTCATTGTGACTAGAATTTGAACTTTGCAAGAATAAAGAGCTGAACTGTATGGTAAGAATCAGGTTTCGTGTTTGTCTGTTTCCACCCCAGCCTTGTAAGCACTTATTTCTTAAATTTTTTTTTTTAATTTGTTTCGGGCTGCTATGGCTGGCAGTGTTTGGGATGTGGCACAGTGTTGTTTAGTTAAAATTAATAGTGTTTGCCACTCACCTTAAAAGTTATAGCTTAAAGAGGAAAGATAAGGGAACATAAATCAGCAGAAGCTGGAGTTTTATACAATTCCTAGCTCCAGTTGGATATGCCATCCATTGAGCTGATTAAATAGGAAATGTACTTTTAAGTCCTTCCTACAACAGGGTCCACAGCTGGTTCTGTTTTCTGTTGTAGTGGCTCTTTTTGCGTGCCGATGCCTATTGCACAAGACAGAAAATTTCCTGGCACCGCCTCTGTTACTGTGAAAATTGTTTATAAAGCTCATTTCCCCCCCATGTTCTCCCTCCCCCGTCCCAGGTTGCTTGAGGCACTATGCCAAGACTCACAGTATATGTATCATAAAAAATACGTATTTCCCAGTACAAGAAGTCAGAAGGCTGACAGTAGCAGAAACAGGAGAACTGCCATTTAAACATAATGTTTGTGCAGAGGGAGAATTTGATTGACATAACATCAAGAAACTTAAGACACAATGCCCTGTCAAGTTAGACAAAACGCAAGGTTTGCTGAAGACTCTCTGTAGTGGAGTCAAAGTAGCCAGCCCCGCGGTGACAGGCATTGGCTCCAGCAGGTCTTGAATGTGTGGAATAGTCGCTAATGGACCCAAATCTCTTCAGATTAGAGAAGTCTGGGAGCTCATGAAGAGTGCAATTTACTCACCCAGATGCATTATCCCAGGGCACAAGAGGTTACACAGCCTCACAAAGTACTGCTAATGTTGGCGCACTACCTCCTCCACTGCTCCTGAGCTCCAGGGGCCATCCTTGTCTATGGAGCCGGCTCGCTTTGTGTTCCTTGTGCCTGGTGGGCACGGGGCAAGGCTGTGATCAGCTTGGTCAAGCACACAGCGGTCTTCCAAATCCTCTGTCCCCATCTGGTCCACACTACCAGCCTCCATGAAGCTTGTTTGCCTGGGTTGGATTTCCCAGCTGTAGGAGGACATTGGATCAGATGTAAGTCAGATGTAGCTGACTTACACACTATTCAGAAGAGAAATTTTCTGGTACTGCAGGAACAAATAGACTTTAGGTGATGACTCACAGTCACCATGTTGAGCTTCCCCAGCTGAGTAGGTTTTGCTGGTGTTTTCCAGAATGCTGGCATTTCTCCCTATAGCTGGGCAAGCAGACTCTCGTCCCTGAGGATGTGGCTATTGATGGTGTCAGGGCATCCATCTGCATTGCAGCAACACCAACTGTATAGGCCCTTAATGTTTGATCTCCAGCCAAAATCCAGATGGGGATTTCAGCTGGGCCTTGCACTCCTGCAGAACAGAGATTATGGGACTGCCAAGGGACAGGCTGGATGACAGCATGCCCCGTATCACCCATCAGACTGCATCCCATGACATCTTCTCCAAGTTGTGTTAGGCCTGATGGGACTCCTTTTGTGCAGTAGGTGTAGTGGGATGTGGCCCTCCCTGTCCCTGTTACACAGCCCATTACCCCTTCAAGTAGGGATGCAGCTCACAGAGAGAAAAAAGACAAGGAAAGCGTTTGCAAAACAACCAACAGCACCATACGTGAAAAATAACAGAATAACAGTGGAGGTCCCATCTGGTTACAGGCAGTACTTCACTCCTACTTCCCTCAAGATTTTCTTCTTCCTTTGGCTCCTGCGACTTAAACCTCACCTTCACTGGGTGCCATCTCCTTCTTTCTTTCCCTCTTTCCCTAGCCCCGTCTTCCTTCCCTGAGCACCTGCCAGATAGGCCCAGGCTGGGGACTGTGGTCTCCCCACATTCTGGGCAAGATGTTCCAAGAAAGAAGTTTCTCCCATTCTGTAAGCAGAATTTCCCTTTCATGGAGATGCTGCCTATCTCCCCGCAGTCCCGTCTCAAAGAAACCTCCCTCCCAAAGAGGCTCTTCTGGTGCTGTTAACCATACCTCATGCCTTCCACCACTGCCCTGGACCACATGTGTCTCTAAGCACAGCCTGCGTGGGTCCCTGTGGCAAGATGCCTGTCCCAGCATGCAGATGTAATCTGCAATGGGACAAGGAAGCCGCAGAAATCTCCCATTGTTGAGAGGATGGGTAGCTTCAGCTGTACAAACACTGCTGTGTATGTGTCTATAAATGAAAAACCAAAGATCCAAACAAGATAACAGAATAAAAGGTCTGTACAAGTGATGTAATGGTGAATGGAGGTGCTAAATAAGCCAAGAAGCAGACATGAGGATTTAGGGCCTGCAGGAGTCTATAATGTAAGAACCAGAGGAATTTTTCCCAGCAGATGTTGCCACTTATGACTGCGGCAATCTGGGGTTAGGGTGGCTGCCACCTCACTGCTCTCTTGCCATAATAGTTTCTCACTCCATCGCCCCAGCTCCACTGTGATGGGCAAAGCCACCTGAAGCCACCTAGAACAAATTTTGCATCAGCATCCAAACAGCTCCTGCAGTTTTTGATCCCTCACGTCTTGTTCCCCTTTCCCATCTTCTTGCTTCAGGAGATCACAGTGGAAATCATGAAACCAGTCAAGGTGCCCCTGCAGAAACCTGTCTTGATGCGACGTTTTGAAACAGACAGTATGACCAGGGGGAGTGCGGAGGGGCAGGGTTGTGCACACTCAGCTGTGAATACCTGGCAAGGACAAAATCCCTCGGGAGGAGTAGGTGCATCACCTAACATTGCAATCGCACATGCAGGGTCTATGTGCAGCTGTCAGAAACTCAGGCTTGTTTCTGTGCACCATATAACTACTGCTGCTTTACAAACAACTAAGGCTTATGTTTATCACTCTGTAATTGCCTTTTTGTGCAGGATAGTGAGGCAATTCTACAAAATCCCCCCAGCTCAAGGCAGCATCTACCACTGATGCTTGCCCCCCGGCTGCCACTGTATCAGTCACCTAAGGACAGCCTCTGAGCTTCCTCCCTTCTCCCTCCCACCATGTGTGTCCTTCTCTAGGCACTTCAGCTGCAAGCTGTTCCTAGGAAATTTTCCTGTTGACAAAATCATATATGGCCTTCGCAGATGTTGGCCAAAATCCTGGACTCCTCCTTGTGTCATGTGCTGCATGATTAAAGGAGGTTATTTTATGGCCCATGAGATGCAGGGCTTTTTTGCATAGTGACTTCTAGACAAAGTCATGTGTACGCTGTGGGTTGTAAGGGACTCTGGCACAAAACAGAAGGCACATCAATCTCACTGCACAGATGGGTCATCACAGTCTGCCTCTTGAGTAGCATATTATTCACAGTTTAGTAAAAGATATCTCATCCCAGAAGAAAGGGATGCAACTAAAGAGTAAGCAGCAGAAAGTAATGAAAACTGAAAGAAGCGTAGTCCAACTTGAAGGTAGCCAAGGCTGTGACAAAAACACAGGTCTTATTTTGATTCAAACTGAGGATAAGAATGGCTCTGGATATTGAGGGCCCCTCTTCCCTTAATAAATCTGTGGGACTCTTCCATTTTGTGCTGCTTTTCTTCATAGCTGGTGGAGTCCACATACTGCCAGGTACTACTACAGATCCTGGAAGTTTCAGAAGACTTGCTGCTTTGCACACTGATAACTTACTAACTGGAATATCATAGAATCATTAAGGTTGAAAAAGACCTCTGAGATCATCTAGTCCAACCGCCAACCCAACAACACCATGACTACTAAACCATGTCCTGAAGTGCCACATCTACACGTTTTTTGAATACCTCCAGGGATGGTGACTCCACCACCTCCCTGGGCAGCCTATTCCAATGCGTCACCACTCTTTCAGTAAATAATTTTTTCCTAATATCCAATCTAAACCTCCCCTGGCACAACTTGAGACCTTTACTTCTTGTCCTATTGCTGGTTACTTGGGCAAAGAGGCCAACACCCTCCTCACCACACCCTCCTTTCAGGAAGGTGTAGAGAGCGATAAGGTCTCCCCTCAGCCTCCTCTTCTCCAGACTGAACAGCCCCAGTTCCCTCAGCCGCTCTTCATAAGACTTGTTCTCCAGGCCCTTCACCAGCTTCGTTGCCCTTCTGTGGACACGCTCCAGCACCTCAATGTCCTTCTTGTAGTGAGGGGCCCAAAACTGAACACAGTTCAGTAAAACCTCAGTAAACTATCTGGTGACAATAGTCATTACAAACTGACACCCTGTAACTTGCTGGGAAAGACATGTGTTTCAGCTCCACCTCCCCTCTTTTCTGGGCAGACTTCTTTCCCCAAAGAATAAACACCTTTAACCTGAGGGAGATGGTATTATTACTTCTTCAGATATATTATTACTTATTTGTATAACCTTGGCATCCAAGACCCTTTTGGAGAACCCAGGACAGTACTGTGCCATACAGAGTAGAAATACAGAACAGCTTGACTGGAGATTGGGCACTAATAAAAGTGCAAAGATGTGTAGAGAACAGATATCTGCTGTGAAGGGAATCAGATGAAGTTTTGTCTATGTAATTCACAACATTTAAGACAGACTGTGCTCATTGTAAACCCTTATCTTGTCACAGGAGAGGACCACGAGGTGCTAAACTTTGGCAGGCTCTGATCCTTGCTGTTTGCTAGGTCAGTATATTGAGTTCTCCCTCCCAGAGGTTTGATACAGAATGGAACAAGTGACCTTTCTTCTGTCTGCTTGTATATTTTGGCTGCTACTGCCCTTCCATGAATCTGCACAGACTGCCAGCCTTATCTGTTTGTGACATTTCAGGATTGTTTGCAGATTTTCAAACTCAGGAAAAAGGAATACTGAAAATGAAGCCAAGGAGCTGAGCAGAAGTGTCAGAGAGAGGTGACAGAGGCGCTGTACAGAGGCTGAAGGGACCAGGAGGTCCACCCTTGTCCAGAGGCAATCATGCGTGGTGAAATTTTTTGCAACTAATATCTTCCCATAATAAATTGCAGTCTTTGGAAAAGAAGCTTAAACAACTCTGCCAAAAACTTCTCAAGAAAGTCTTCCAAGTTTCCAAAGTATGATGGAAAATATCCTTCGGGGTCAGCAAGTTGAACTGCAAGCCCTTCCCAGGACTGCAACCAGAAACACAGAAAGATGGATCCATTCCAACAGAGGCTGCTGGGACCAGAAGCAGCAAGGAAAGACGCCGCAGCAAACCGCTCGCGCTTCATGCACGGCACTGTCTGCGGAGGGGGTGGCAGCCGCTACCGGGCAGGGCTGCTATGGCCCAGGTGCGGTTCAACGCCTGGCTGATCCTGTGCGTGTTTGCTGGATCCCAGAGGCTGACAGGTAGGAATTGCACCTGCTAGTGATGCGGCTTCTTGGCTTGGCAAACGTTCGGACAATGCCAGTGGCGCCGATGCTTTGCCTGCTGCTTCAGACACGGTCAAACGCTTCAGCTAGCTGTGCTGGCACAGGGGAGAGCGCGGTAGCTAGAGTCCCAGCTGGGGTTGTTCGTGGGGGAGTCGCTTGTACCTACGTGCAGGTTGAAGACCTGCTGCTGCTTTTGGTGGCAGTGGGAGGGTCTTCTTGGGTCTTTGCTGAAAAAGTCTGCTCCTGCGATAATGTTTGTGGATTTTCTAGGTGCTTTTTTTGGGGGGAAAAAAAAGTTTCAAATGATAAAGTAAGGGACCATTTTCCCATCTCCAGAGGATATTTATGTTATTATTTCAACGCATTATTTGTCATGCTTTGTTTAATTTTTGTTTTACTCTACTTGAAAATCTGTATTTTCTGCATATATTTATAAGACAGTTACTAATAACAGCAGTTTGGTGGCTATTGAACAAATTCACTGGCTTTGCAGCCAATCAGGCATCTCTCAGTAGAGGGATCTGTGATTCGTTAGCAGAGAGAAGCCCAGCAAAGAAATTTTCAGATGATGTAGTATCTTTACCTGAGCTAAAAGCCTTGCTGGCACATCCATGGAGGACTAGGAAAGAGCAGCTATATTCCTGCTCTCATTCCAAAGCCACAGCTTTCTTGGATCAGGCAGCCTGCAGCTGTGCAGGGAAACAAACCTCAGTAGCTTGCAGGGTGGCAGTGCACTTCTTCAAGCAGCTTGTACGTCTCCCTGAAAAGCTTTAATCAAGAATGGAAAATTGGAAGCAGGGTTGGGTAGTAGTCATCACACACATACAGTATGAAATAATTTTTCTATTTTTTATAAGCACCTGCTGACCTTAACTCTGGAGTAAACATAAATTCTCCCTCTTTTTTATGTAAAAAAAGCCTTCATCCATAGAAAAATAAATAAAAAAAATGTGTCAGAGAGCTTACTGTTTTATACGAGCTTTTTCCATTTCATGTTTCTTGACCCGAAGGATGAGTCTGTAAGAAGCAGAAGAGTGTCTCGGCTACACAACTATGCCGATCAACACAGAGAAGGGAGGGGATGCAGCCTCCCTCTCACAGTCCTGGACCGAGGCTACTTGTGCCTCCTTTTTTCACAAAGAAAGAAATAATAAAGGCAAAATCAATGCAGACAGATAAAGAACTAGAAGTATTAGTAAATGGAAGTTGAAGAATTCTTAGGATTAATGTGACTCTGGCCTCTGGCCTCGTATCCATTTTTCCCTGTTTAAATGAGGTTGGGTGTCCCAGCAAGGAATTAGCTGGACATGAGAAGAGCCATAATGGATCTGACCGGATTTCTTTTACCCTCACACTCTGCCCCCACGAGCAGCAGATGCCCAGGGAAGAAATATAAAACCAGGATAAGCATCAGGTTTTGTTTCTACCAGCAGGTCAAGGAGCCTCCCAGCACCCTCCTTCCATTGGGCAGCATTACTTTCTCTAGCAAAAACTGCCAAGTAACCAAAACCCATCTGTTCAAAACCCACCTCTACGTGGCATGAGGGGCGTTTGTGCCGCCTGTCAGAGCAAGTGCCTTTGCTGCCGTACGCTTTAGCTCTGTTGGCAGGATTAAGGGCCATCATATCCAAAACTTACGCTTGTCTCCCTTAACCACTTCTGCTTCTCTTAAAAAGCTTGTTTTGCTCATCAAAATCCCGTGGTCAGCATCTGTCATGTTTGGCAAACTATGAGTGGCAGCTCAGAAATACTGAAGACGTTATTAACAACCAAATGACAAAAATAAACAGGAAGGGCTGTGGTCTCGTGCTACCAAACTCTGCCTGATGTCTTCCAGATGAACATCCTCACAGCAGGGATGGTGCCAGCACCAATGCACCCCGTCGCAGCCCAGAGGACGCCAACGTCATGTTAGAGGTCTCCTGGGCGTTGGGGTCCTGTGGGCCGAGGCACTGTTAGCGTCCGTGGCTCCCAACCCACCTGCACGTAAAAACTCACATGTTCTGCTTGTTCTCATCCCTGTTGGTTTTTGGGAGCGCCTGGAAAACACCTCAGCGATGCCCTAATTGCATTTCTGCTCCCTCCCATCATGGGGTGCAGCCGAAAGGGGCTCTGAGCCCCTCCAGGGCACCTCATAGCTCTGGGGTGGGACAAGGCACTCCCCCCGCCCAAGGTGGCCGTGCCAGGGAGCTGCTGCGGGTGGGATGGCAGCGGGAGAGGCAGGGCGGGAGGCAAGAGCTGGATGGGTCCCACGGGGAAACCGAGGCGTGGGGCCGGTCAGAAAAGGGGTGTGGGGCTGGTGGAGAAGGACGTGGAGTGGGACTAGGCGGGCTGTGGGCAGCGAGTCAGGGAGCGGCTGCCTCTCGGTGCGGCCTGAGATTTGGCAGGGTTGCAGGTGGCTTTACAGCTCGGTTATAACTGGCAGAGGGTTTTTGCTGGGCTTCCCTTGCGCATGCTGCTCTTCTCTTCCAGATGCTCTGGGGAGGGCTAGATATTCAGGCCAACAGAACAATCCAGCTGCGGGATGAAGAGCTGGCCTCCCTGCGCCCGGCACGACAGTTCATGCAGATTTTGGAGGATGAAGTTCCCAAAACACCGACAGAGATCGAGCGGCAACTGAGATATTATTCACTGACCGATACACCCTTGCCCCTAAGAGAGTTTGACCGTCTCCTTTTCACCAGCGTTTACTGTGCCTATCAGGTTCGCTCCATGCAGGGTCTGGATAAAAATCTCTGGATTAGTTTTTTCTCTCAGCTGGTTGATGAAACATTTCGTGATCTGTGCAAGGGGCTCTGCCCTGCAAATGCCACCCTCCTCCTGGCTTCCTGGCCCTGGAAGGAGAAGCCTTCACATTTAGCATCCCTGAAACATTTCTATCGTTCTAACCTGGCCAGGACCAAGAGAGACACTTAATAAGGGAAACTGCGGTAGGAAAGGACACGCCTGACTTCAGCTGCATCCTTGGTTATTTTGAATGCTTTCCACATTATTCAGGACTTCGTACAAATATGCCATACCTTTTTGTCCCGCTTCTTGCGCAGCGTTGGCAAGCCTCTAAGGTTTTATACACAAACTTTTATTTTTAAATGAAATAGGACAAAGCTATAAAACATTCCTGGATTTTTGGTTGTTTTTTTTTTCCCGTTTGTTTTCTAAGCGGGCTGTGCTGAAGGGGGCAGTGCTGTTTAGATGTGTTAGCCAGCTCAATCACTGATGCTTGCTAGGGAGATGCCCTGGCAGATTTTTTCCAGGATGTTACACTGGTGTCCTAGCTGACTTCATTTCAGATAATTCAGTTCAGCCTCTTTATATTCCCCCTGTGGTTTCAGCCAAATACAGTATCTTTTCTTCTCACCAGTAACCAGCTAAGCAGATGCTGTTGTGTTCCACGACACAGGTCACATACTTAATTTCAGCTTTCTGCTCATATGGCACCACATTTTAGTATCCATAGTAATTTCCCATCTCATGTATTCATTTTTCTTCAAAAAGCAACCTGAAAATGTACGTATTCCATGAGGCTTTCTAGTATTTGCATATCATATTTACACACACATTGCTTTGTGTCAGTTATCAGTTTGGAATACACTTCCTTGAATCTCATTTAAATTCCTAAGGATCATGACCTAGTTATTTCTTCAGCAGATTTTCTCTCTTCTATGAAGTTTTTTTGTACAGCTATGGCACTTTACAAGCCAAACATAATAAATACACAATCCCTGTCCTCAAAATCAGAAATACAATTATTTTATAGAAAGAGATCTTTAACTTTTCTCCATCTTACAGACTGCAATGTGGAATAAAATAAATGTAATTATCTACTCAGGAGGGTTTTGATTTTTTTGTTTGTTTGTTTGTTTGTTTCTACTAGGTTTCCCGCTGCCATTATAGGTACACTAATTTTGAACATTTATTGCATGTGCTTAGATGATGGGATCCATAATTCCCTTTCTATCAATATACTCTTAATTTTCCATGCTCCACAAAGGAGGCATGTGTGACATTCAAAGTGGGAACTGCTAGCGTTTGACCTTGTCATTTTTTTTCCAAGCTGTTGTTGCCCAACAGATGGAAAGGCAAAATGGTGAGGCAGGAATAAGAAGCCTGGAAGCAAGATGCCACGAAGAATGGTTTTCGAGGTCAGGTTAGGGCTATTGCAGGAGAAGATAGATTTACACAGCTCATAATGCAGGTTGTTTGTGCTTCTTTGCCCATTTATTCCCCCTCCCCGCAAAGGATGTAGGAATTAAGATTAGCATTTTATTTGAAGTTTAATTTCTAGTAATCCAGTGTCCCACCTAATGTTCTCCTATTCTCATGCTGGTTTTTTACATACCTCCAATCTCTACCCTTCATACTTTTCTCAAATATGCCCCAGTCTTTAATGTCTAGGATATGTAAGGAGTGACAGAGGGAGGGAGTGGCTGCAGACAAATTCAGCTGGAGCAGAGAACATCATCAAAAGGCTGAGGTGGGATGGCACTAGTGCATGAAAATATTGTCTCGCTGGAGAATATACGGTCTGAGCCACATCAATGTCTGGATAAAGGTTGAGGGGGTTGGCTTGGTGACTCTCATGCAAATGCACTGTTTTGAACCCAAGATTTTGTTGGGGTCAGTTTAAGAGCATTGCTATCTATTGAGCAGATTATAAATTAAACCCAAGTGATGTCACAAAGTTTCGTCCATGCTCAGGATGATGCATATTTGCAGTTTATGTAGTTCAGGAGACAAACAAGAGTTTAGCTCAACTGAAACAGAACCAATCGCATCTGGATGAAGCCTCCAGCCTCCTGGTTTCTTACCACCCGCCTGGGTGGGTCCTACTGTCAGTCCTGACCGCCCCGTAGGAACACACCAGTGTCCTCTACAGCCACACCAGCCTCTCTAGAGCAGCACTGCGGCTTGGTGGAACACAGCCTGGAAGAAACCACTGGAACACAGACACTGAAAATACCACTTCATGGTACCTTTGATCCTGTTTGTACTAGGTTACCGATACAGCATATGGCAGGTTAGCCATACCCTTGTACTCAAGGAGCTAATTTCTGGAGAATCTAATGCCCCTGCAGTCAATACTGCCATTGCATGGCATGATACTGCTCACACCTGCATATTATGAGCCTGCTCCTGACCCAAATATTAAGGGATTTAAAAACACATTTCTTATTCTTCTTACTTACCTTGCTTCTGAGCTTTCAGAGGATGGTCCAGTCATAGATTTGAGCCCTCACCCTTTACTACAAGGGCTAGAAGCCTACTTTTTTGTTTGTTTCTAAATGTATCATTTTCATTAAATGGAAACTGAGATTCTCAAAACACAGCTTCTTGACTTCAGCAACTTCAGGATAAGAAAGGCACCAAATATTGTGAAACTTGCAATAAAATCATAAAAGGTACCAACACTTCACACACGAATGATAAAGAAGAGTGTACACAGACAGACTGGCTCAGTAAACACATACTGCAGCTCGTGTGATCACCACGCTTTTTTCTCTCCTGAGCTGGTACCTCAGGCAGTGACAAGCACACAAGTTTCACAAGTAACAACAAATTCCAATCTGAGAAAATTTTACATCTTTTGTATTTTTATTACATTCATTTTCATTACATTTATTCCCTCCCTAGATATGCAAGGAAAGTCACCGCATCCTTTGCTTTCTGGGTGCCGGAGATCTGCAGTAATGTTACTGCAGTGGTTCTCTGATCCTCAGCATCTCACTACACTGCCCCACCCCGCCCCAAAACTACCTCATGCTTTATGCTTAAATCTAACACCAACACAGGACACACACATACAACCTGTAAAGACCTTTCTATGGATGAATGGCAGACACAGCAGTGGCCCTGTGGCCAGAGCACAAGCGTGCAGCGTAAGGAAAGCACTGGACACATGATAGCATGCTCAAAGTAGATGATACCGAAGAGGAGCTATACCCAAGTTCATGGCACCTCGGCTTTTCTCATGCTCCTTTCATATCTGCATTTAATTATTTGACCCTTGGGGTGAGCTGGCACCTGGAAGCCACTTTGGCTGAGCATCTGAATAGATCAGGAAGCCCGTGAAGGTGATGTACTTGCCATGGTTGCTGTAGGCACCATAGCCATCGTGCTGATGGCTGTAGAGCCAAACAGTGTCCCCATATTGCAGAGGCAGCATGATACTCTGGCTCTGCATCTCCCGCCTCTTGGAGTGGTTGTCATCATAGATCATGGCCTGCACCTCATTGTGGTTCTTCATCAGTTTCACTGACATAGTCTTAAAGGGCATTTTGCCAATGGTGAAGGAGAAATAGTATGCACCAGGTATACGGCATGAGAAGATGCCAGTGGAGGAATTGAAATCTTTTCCAATGTTCACAAACTCTGTGTCAAATGTGATTGGCTCATGCTGGGTTTGCTTGTCATCTGTCCCCAGGAGACTTTGTGAGCGGGCAACAGAAAATGCAGAGCGAGGGTCTTGGTCTCTGTTTGGTTGATCAGATAACACATGTCGCTGTGAAGCTTCATTCTGCTCTCCGGGAAGCTGCTGAATAGAGTGATGGTGTGGCACCAGCTCTTGAGAGCTAAGAGCATTCTGGAAGAAGGCAGAAGTGTCTGGGTAGATTAGGTAGCCATTAAAAGTTGTATAGGGGCCCACATTGCTGTAAAGAGCATACTTGGGGTCTCCATGTAAACGCAGCCAAACTGTGTCACCATAGTCAAGCTGCAGCATGGCACTCTGACTGGCTACCTTCCGTTCCTTGCGGTGATGTTCGTCATACACAATCACTTGTACCTCATTCTTGTTTCTCATCAGCATGACAGACAAGTTTTTCTTTGGGTATTTCCCAACAGTGAAGGAAAAGTAGTAGGCTCCAGGGATCCGACAGCGGAACAATCCAGTCTTGGGATCAAAGTCATTGCCAATGTTCACATACACTTTGTCGAAGGTAATGACCATCTCAGAGCTCCCTTCCATGCTGCTGGTTCTAGCCACAGAGAAAGCAGAGCGAAATTCAGTACTGGTGTCTGCTGGGAAGCCATCTGTAGGCAGAAAAATCATGCAGCAAAGGAAGCCAAACAGAATCTGAACCTTCAGTGCCATCATTGTATCTGAAAGGAAGAAGAAGCATATTTTAGCAGGAATCCCATTAATTTCCAGCTTGTACTCCAGTTGAAACCCAGACCTAAATCTTGCTAAATAGACATGAAGGTCTATGTCCAAATATGGAGAAATTTCCAGTGCAGTCTCTGATCAGTGTATGGGACCATATCTCAGTTCAGATCTCAGCACTATTTTGGTATTTTCCTAGCAGGAGCTGGACCTTTTTTCCCTGTATTCATAGGAAGAAAAAGAATCTTCCTCTTTGAAAGTCTGGCTGTCCTGGAGTTTGTCTGCAAAACACTGTGTTGCTCACACTGCAGAGGGATCTCACAGATTGCTGGGGCTTTGCCAGAGCTCCCCTTTGTAGTGCTTTTATTCATAAGACCAAGGATGAAACAAAGCCCTACACAGACCCTGTATTATTCAACTGAGATACAGCTGAAGGGCAGGGAGAAGAAGACATATGCTCTAGAGATTCCCATGCAGATGCCATTGCCTAGCACTGCACTAGCTGTTTCACAGGATGTGGAAGCTGGAAGCCAAGTAAGTTGGGAGACCCCATTATTCAGACAGACTTCACCATGAATCTGTGAAGAGTGTAAAGAGAATCTGTGAAGAGTGTAAAGAAACTAGAAGAAGAGGGATTGTTCAGGGAAGGAAGGAAGATAATGGAGAAAATGAATGAAATAAAAAATGAAGGCAAACAAAAGATAAATGAAAGGCAAGTCTCCCGAAATATAGAATCCCTAAGAGAGAAATGAAATACGAAAACCAGGGAAACAACTCCCTATCTGTATAATAGACCAGAGGGGAAAAAAAAAACCCCAAACTTCTTTGACCCTTAAAAAAGAGGGATAAGTTAGGAGCTAATGGGATTTTCTGCTTCTAGTTTCTGTGATTTTTTTTTTTTTTTGGGACTGAGGCCAAAAATCATCTATTAGTGCTTTCAGCCTGAAAACAAAACTGCCAGTCATTCCAGTGAGAAGCTTCTCTCTCTGTCACCTCTCTGTGCTTATTAAAATATCATTCAGGCTGGGAGGCAACTGCCTGGTTTGCAATCTGCCCCATCTGTCACCCCAGAACTGGTGCCTTGCCAGCCCACAAACAATGAATTCACAGACCAGCAGAATAGGAGCAAAGCATGCTACTCATTGGGGGGAGGGGTGAAGACAAATCCTGAATTAAAAAGGATAAAGGGGTAAATATTTGAATTAACTGGGGTGACCTAGTAATAGAAGTAAAGCAGATGGAATCCACATAGACTGTGAGGTGGCAATGGGATCCTGTTTTGGCAAGATGTGATACTTAGAATCACTCACCAACTTCAGCTTGACCTACAGTCCCTGCTCCTTCACACTTGGGAATAAAACTGAAACCTGAAATGCAGCTCTAATAGATATGAACCCAAGAATGAATTATATTCTCACTTAATTACATGTAAGTGACACATGAGCAAAGAGAAATAGAAATATCCATCCATGTCCTAATTTTACATTAGATCACTTCTCTCACAAACATCTCAGTATTTTCCTCCATGCCTCTGAATTCAGAATGATTTTCCTGACTTAGCCTGCCTCTCCTGCACTGAAGGGTGTTGAGAGAGCTGAGTGATGTCTTATTGAGGGCACTCTCTACCATCTTTGAAAGGTCATGGAGATCAAAGGAAGTCCCTGGTGGCTGGAGAAAAGAAAATGTTACACCTGTCTTCAGAGAGGACAAGTGAGACAACCTGAGGAACTACAGGCTGGTCAGCCAGTTAGCCGCTCACTTTGGTCCCTGGCAAAATCATGGAGTGTTCTTCTTGGAACACATTTCTAGGTAAAGGACATGATATTTAGCATGAGTTGATCAACTGAAGGTAGATCATGTCTAATCAACCTGATTGCCTTGTGAGAAGAGACCAGTGGATGAAACCTACCTTTTAGCAAGGTACCTTTTTGTTAGAGTGTCCTAGGGCATTCCTGTATCCAAGTTGCGTTGTTACAATCTAGTTAAGTGGACTACTGGATGTGTGAAAAACTGGCTGGGTTGTCAGGCTCAAGGGCTAGTGCTTAATATTTAATTTCAGATGTCCTCTTTAATATTTTTTATCAATGACCTGGAGAATGCCCACTCATCAAGGTTGCAGACGACACCAAAACAGGGGGGTTGTCAATACACTTGGAGGCACAGCTGCTATTCAGAGGGACCTAGACAAGCTGGAGGAATGGACTGAAAAGAAATTTAGCAAGGATGGGTGCAAATTCCTGTACCTGGGATGGACTAACCCTGCGTGGTGACTAACTGTCTGGGGAGCAGTGCCGCTGAAAAGCATCTAGGAGTTCTGCAATAATTTATACCTGAGTTAGTGTTGTGCTGTGCAGGTAATGAAGACTAACAGCACATTGGGGAGCATCAACAGAATGTAGCCAGTAACCACAGGCAGTGATTATTCTCCTTTAGTTGACAATTGAGTAACTCCAGAACAGGGCAGCCAAGGTGGTTGGGGTCTGGAGTGTTTGCCCTATGAGGAGAGGCTGAGGGAACTGGGCTTGTTTAGCCTGGAGAAGAGAAAGCTTTGGGGGGATCCAGTAGCAGCCTTCCAGTACCTACAAAGAAGTTACCGAGATGACAGAGCTAGGTTGTTCACTGATGTGCATGGTGGGAGAATAACAGACAATGGTCATAAAATCCAAAGGGGAAGGTTCAGACCAGATATAAGCAAAATAATTTCATGCCGAGGGCAATTAAGAATGAAACAGTTTGCCCAGAGAAATTGTGAAATCTCCATCCTTGGAAGTTTCCAAGACCAAACTGGATTAAGCTGTGAGCAACCTGGTCTGCATTCAGTGCTGGCCCTGCTTTCAGCAGGAGGTTGGACTAGAGACCTCCTGGGTCATGATTCCCGATTCAATAACCGATTCTCACAGCTACTGCCTTCTCACAGTTAAAAATTAAGTCACTACTAACCCTAGCCATGACACTTACATGGAACTGACCAGCTAACAGCAGGTCTGACAGACAGACTATCCTTCATGCAGCAAATTAATTTAAGAAAGCATTTTCAATGGAACTGTTAAGCCATAGCTAATCACCATGCATCTGCCTCCATGCTGTCTTCATTTTTCCTCGCTTGGCCATTTAGTTTGTGAGCTCCTCAGGGCAAAGACTCTCTCTCTTTCCATGTCTGTACAGCATTTGGCCACTGCTACCATTTAAACAACACTAATAGGCCGTAACATCCCACCAAGAACTAGACCCCAAACTGTCACACTGTGAGCTCAGCCACTGGTTCAGCAGTATTATTTTTGCAGAGTGCAGAGTGCTACATCTAGCACGGCAGGCTCATTTCAGCTTCCAGCTTAGAAAACCAAGCCTTAAAGGCAAACTTGTATCGGCTATTAGACGTTTCTGATTCATACTCATCCATTGTTATTCCAGTGATCACCATGGTGTGGCTGCATGGAGAACCAGGACAACTGTGACATGGTTGCATGCTCTTGAGACAAGAAATGACAGGAAAGGATATGGCATTTGCATTTTTAGCTAACTGGCCTGGTTCTAAAGCGCTGCCTGTGCTCCAGAGCTCACTCAGTGTATCGGGAGTCAAAGAATATACTGCAAGCACATCACTGCTGGCCAAAAAACACAAAAAGACAAAACAGTTTAATAAACTCTGCAGTGAATCTGACCTTATGTTCCTTCAAATGACCACTATCCTTGTTTCTGTCCCAAAGCTAATTTCTCTGTAATAAGGTCACTTTGAAAAAGGTTGGTTCACGCAGTTACAGTTGCAAAGACTGTCTGCTGCTGCAGTCCCTTATTTATCAGCTCTTCCCTATAACTCACTGGCAAGCCATTTAAACAAGGCAGTTAATGATGCTGTGTTTCCATTAGCAAGTTGTTTCCTTGACAGCTCCCACTCATGACTTTCAGGATTATTTAGGTTCTTTATCTTTTTAAAATAAGTTAGAATGTATCTAATAACTGCCTCTCACACTAAACCAGCCTAAGAATAATTTGCCAATCATTAGGAAGACTCAGCTAGCTACAGGGCTGCCATAAACAGAGGCAACTCAAGACAACTCTTGGACTTGAGAATTAGCATAGTAAGTCTGAAAGATAAAGCTTTTAAAATGCTCTGTTGCTCCCACAGCAAATGCTTCTGGTGCCCAACACTTTTACTGGGATAGCTTTCTTCCAGTAGGGAAGACTGCACCGGGGAGGTGAGGCTGGCCATGGACACTGTGGTATCAGCCTTAAGTTCATGCTACAGTATAAGTTTTAAAACTGCAGAGTGAAGTGAAAGACCCAGGCCAAAGGTGAAAAGTGGGTCTCAGCATGGGCCATATATGTGTCATACATAACAGCTGTGTTATTCTCATTACATTCACATATGAATCAGGGCCCTTTGTCCCCTACCCTACCACTCCTTATTGTGGTAATCCCACAGAAGTATGCAATGAAGCTAAGCAGACCCAAGGGGAAAACAAGGTATGCTACTGCTCTTATGCTAGGCAGTACCAACAGGGACAGCAACCCACAGGGAAGAAGTCAAGAAACTAATTTTGGAATAGGAGGCACAAAACACATGATGGAGCTAAACAGTTCTCAAAGGCACTGACATTAAATTAATGACCTGAAAAGAAGGGGCTAAAATGGTAGTGACTCACATAGCAGAACAGGAGTTGAAAATCTTTTTTTGAAAAGAAAGAGACGGAATTCACCATCTGCATGACCCAGGAAACTGTAATAGCTTTGCGCTTGCCGGAGGTGATTTTTCTGTCCTGGAACAGAATCAGTCCACCAGTGAAAAGACAATTAGCTTTACTCTTCTAAAGAAATCCATGGGTTTAGAAAAGGACTTTCTAATAGAAATATATTAGACTAGAAAGGTCACACTATTTCTTGCAGACCAGTTCTTCTTGTAAAACTCACAAAGGTTTTACTTTTATTCCAAAATACTAATAAGCTAGATTCCCTAGTCCTACCTTAGGCAAGAGTCCTTTAATTTCAGTGGGGGTTTTACCCAGAAGATCACTGAAGAATGAGATATAAAACAAAAGTGAAGCAGGGCAGTTGCATTAACTGTTAGTAAAAGTTCTTAAAACCCTGTAAGCTGCAAGAGCAAAGCCCTGTTCTTCCTAGCTCTCACTCTAATATTTAAGGACAGCTGCAAATGTTTCAATTATTTGAATCTCTGAAAGCCTGTGTAATGAACAGCCTTTTTGGACTATAGTTAGCAAGATTTTTTTTCCCCAGATACCACATACTGTCTGTTCCACTCATCCGATACAGACTAAGAGCATCAGATAATGATGCAAATGCATCACTTCTTCCAACGTCAAGGAGAAATTAATTGTAGCAGATCCTCTAAAGCAAAATACATATAAAGATTACTGTGTGACAAAATCAGGGATTCACTTACGGTTTTGGCCTTTCTCTGCTTTTGATGAATGTGGCTTTTTGAACTCCGGAACAATCCTGAGAGGTAAAACATTGTCTGAAGCATTCAGGATGCTTTTTGGAAACATAAGCCACACTCTGAATGACAGAACTATATGGCATTAATATAGAAAGTACTTAAAATTAAGTGTTTCCTTGTGTCAAGGGAGTCCTCTAACATAATAAACCAGTTTCTGTGTACTCAAAGATCTATGGAGAGACAAAAATTCTTTTGAAGTGCCTCAACTCCAGCCATACTC